>JAWWNI010000204.1:0-111490 GCA_034642065.1 Darevskia nairensis | reverse complement strand
TGAAGCCAGCCAATGCCTCTACTGGCTCCACCCTTACTTCAGACATGGTGATATATCAGTAAAGGGAGCCCTGACCGTTAGGTCGTCATGGCTGACTCTGGGGTTGTGGCGCTCATCTCGCTTTATTGGCCGAGGGATCCAGCGTACAGCTTCCGGGTCATGTGGCCAGCAGGACTAAGCCGCTTCTGGCGAACCAGAGCAGCGCACGGAAACGCTGTTTACCTTCCCGCCAGAGCGGTACCTATTTATCTACTTGCACTTTGTGCTTTCATAGAATCATAGAAGCATAGAGTTGGAAGAGACCACAAGGGCCATCCAGTCCAGCCCCCTGCCAAGCAGGAAACACCATCAAAGCATTCCTGACAGGTGGCTGTCAAGCCTCTGCTTAAAGACCTCCAAAGAAGGAGACTCCGCCACACTCCTTGGCAGCAAATTCCACTGTTGAACAGCTCTTACTGTCAGGAAGTTCTTCCTAATGTTTAGGTGGAATCTTCTTTCTTGTAGTTTGAATCCATTGCTCCGTGTCCGCTTCTCTGGAGCAGCAGAAAACAACCTTTCTCCCTCCTCTATATGACATCCTTTTATATATTTGAACTGCTAGGTTGGCAGGAGCAGGGACCGAACAACTGGAGCTCACCCTGTCACGGTGATATATTGCGGTGTTAAAAGCCAGGCCCCTCCCAGCCCTCCCCACCAACGACGCCCCCGTACTTTCCCATTCCTGCTGGGATTCCCCAGTATCTCCATGTGCTTTTGCGGTGCTCTGAGCACAGTGTGTCTGTTCCCTCCTCCAGGTATGCCATCCTGACCCCGGAGACGTGGCCCAGGTGGCAGGGAGATGAGCGCCGGGGGGGTCCAGCACTTGCTGCGGTCCGTCAACATGGACGCGGATCAGTACCAGATGGGCCGCTCCAAGGTTTTCGTCAAGAACCCCGAGTCGGTAAGAAGAATGCTCTGATGTCGGAGCGCTCCAGAGGATCTGGGGCTCAGGTTTGGTTTTGGCTGTTGTGTAAGCCAGGTTGCCCGAACCCACTATGCTACACTCCCCCTGTGCCCGTTCTGCTCCATTCTGTGGCCATCCTGGCTGGGTGCTGGAGTCTGACTCCGGGGGGGGGGGGGGCACAGGAAATAGGGACGTCCATTCCATGATGATAATTTTACTATTTATACCCCACTCATCTGACTGGGTTGCCCTAGCCACTCTGGCAGCTTCCATTAAATTAAAACACTGCAGAAGGAAAGACGTTAAGTCTGGCTTTTGTAAATCGCCTTCTGTCATTTGGAACTGTCAGATTTTTAATATAAGATGTTAACTTGTTATAAGATGTTAACTCTGCAGTGTTGGATGGCAGATTGAGAGGAGTTCCATACCAGGACAGACTATGCTCATGTGCCCAAGACATTGACTCTATCCTATATAATAATCTTGAAGTGTCCCTGCTTTTCCGTGTGTCACGGAAGTGCGTTCTGCGCATGGCACACACGGACGCAGGGATTGGACAGCTCTACTGTCCCCCCCCCCAACAGGGACGCAGGCCGGAAGTCAGCGGCGGCTCACGCGCGGTGTCAGTTAAGGCAGCGCCGCCGCCTTGCACGGAGCCTCCTCCCTCGCTTCTTGCTAGCGGTGCCCGGCGGTGCCCTCCTCCTCCCCGCAGCAGCGCCAGCCAAAGCGTGGGGGGAAGCGCCGCTTTGCGGCGCTCCCGGGAGCTGCAGCGCCGAGCGGGCTGCATCCCGCCCGGCGCTGCTGCTCCCACAGTCACTGAGCGACCGGCAAGGGAGCGTCGGCTCCTTAGGCTGCCCGTCCGTGCTGCTGCAGCACAGACAGACAGCTCCGCTAGCGCCCGTATTTTTACGGGCTTAATATACTAGTAAAACATATTTTGCTGCACTGTGTGAAATTCGAGCAAGCCAGGGCAGAACTGATATTACCCTTGCTAGTACCTTTCCCGGCTTGCTATGTCAGGTTCCTACTGGAAGACCGGACAAATGACAGAACATTAGTAGTGGTGAAGTTTCTATCGGTGGTTGCAAGAACCAATGATCCCTATTCCTAAGTCTGAAGGCGGGCTGTCGAAATTCTGTATTGTTTTGTAATGAATTGTTGGGTCTCTGGACCGTAATAAAGATTTAAATAAATTGAAAAATTAAAACACAGTAAAACATCCAACTTTAAAAACTTCCCAATACAGGGCTGCCTTCAGATGTCTTCTAAAAGTCAGATAGTTGTTTATTTCCTTGACATGTGGTGGGAGGGTGTTCCACAGGGAGGGTGCCACCACCGAGAAGGTCCTCTGCCTGGTTCCCTGTAACTTCACATCTTGCAGTGAGGGAACCGCCAGAAGGCCCTCGGAGCTGGACCTCAGTGTCCGGGCTGAATGATGGGGGTGGAGATGCTCCTTCAGGTATAGAGGGCCAAGGCTGTTTAGGACTTTAGAAGTCAGCACCAACACTCTGAATTGTGCCCAGAACCGTACTGAGAGCCAGTGTAGATCTTTCAGGACTGGTGTTATGTGGTCCCATCAGCCACTCCCAGTCCCCAGTCTGGCAGCCACATTCTGGATTAGTTGCAGTTTCCCAGTCACCTTCCAAGGTGGTCCCATGGAGAGCGCATTGCAGTAGTCCAAGCGGGAGATAACCAGAGCATGGACCACTCTGGTGAGACAGGGTGCAGGCAGGGAGGGTCTCAGCCGGCATAGCAGATGGAGCTAAATCCCCTCCACTCTGGGGCTTTTTTTGAGCAATCGGAGACTGCGCCTGTGTGAAGCCAACCTCTCTCCGCCCTTTTCATGCCTCTACTGGTTCTGGGAGACCAGCAGGGAGGGGAGCTTCTCGCAGCAGGAGACTCTTCATCTCTGCCTCCTGGCCTCCCTCACCTCCTGCTCCAGCTTCTGCCTCCGATTCTGGACTGCTCTCTGCCACAGAATCTCCCTGCTCACTAAGCCCTGTTACTTCTGACACCTCCCCATCCAAGTCTTCTCCCTCATTGTCATCCCACCCACCCCTCCCCCCGGGCTCTCAGCCTCCCTCCCTTGGGGAGTCCCCTGGCTGGTTCCTCCCAACCCGTCCCTGAGAGCGCCTGAGCATATTTTGCTGGAGCCGGGAGCCATGCCGATTCCCAAGACTCGCAACATCAACAGAAATAAATTTGGGCATCAGACACCACTAGGTAGAAGACATCTCTTGTACCTTTTAAAGGGGATTTGGGTGGGGCAGGGAGAAAGTTCAAAGGGAAGGGGAGGTGCCCCCCCCCGTTAGTTTTTGATAGAACGCATTCTGATAGAATCATAGAATCATCGAGTTGGAAGAGACCCCAAGGGCCATCCAGTCCAACCCCCTGCCAAGCAGGAACACCATCAAAGCATTCCTGACAGGTGGCTGTCAAGCCTCTGCTTAAAGATCTCCAAAGAAGGAGACTCCACCACACTCCTTGGCAGCAAATTCCACTGTCGAACAGCTCTTACTGTCAAGAAATTCTTCCTAATGTTTAGGTGGAATCTTCTTTCTTGTAGTTTGAATCCATTGCTCCGTGTCCGCTTCTCTGGAGCAGCAGAAAACAACCTTTCTCCCTCCTCTATATGACATCCTTTTATATATTTGAACATGGCTATCATATCACCCCTTAACCTTCTCTTCTCCAGGCTAAACATACCCAGCTCCCTAAGCCGTTCTCATAAGGCATCGTTTCCAGGCCTTTGACCATTTTGGTTGCCCTCCTCTGGACACGTTCCAGCTTGTCAGTATCCTTCTTGAACTGTGGTGCCCAGAACTGGACACAGTATTCCAGGCGAGGTCTGACCAGAGCGGAATACAGTGGTACTATTACTTTCCTTGATCTAGATGATAAAATCCTTTCGTTCTCTTTCTCTCTCCCTCCCACCTTCATCGCCACTTAGCTCTTTCTGCTAGAGGAGATGCGGGAACGGAAGTTTGACGGATACGCCCGGGTAATCCAAAAAGCTTGGCGGCGCCACATCGCGATCCGGAAATACGAGCAGATGCGGAAGAAGGTAAGGGGTGTGCACAAACACCCCAATGTTTCAGGGAGGGTGGAGAGAGAGAGAGAGGGAAGGTCATTTGTCTCCCTTCTCCACCACCTTGAAGAAGGCCTTTAAAGCAGTCTATAGTCATTTTAACCATTGTTGTGATGATGATAATAATAATAATAACAATAATAATAATAATTTATTATTTGTACCCCACCCATCTGACTGGTTCCCCTAGCCAATCTGGGAGGCCTCCAACAGATATTAAAATACATTAAAATATCACAGGTTAAAAACTTCCCTAAACAGGGCTGCCTTCAGGTATTTTCTGAATGTCAGATAGTTGTTTATCTCTTTGACCCCTGCTGGGAGGGTGTTCCACAGGGTGGGCGCCACCACCGAGAAGGCCCTCTGCCTGGTTCCCTGTAGCTTTGCTTCTCGCAGTGAGGGAACCGCCAGAAGACCCTTGGGCGCTGGATCTCAGTGTCCGGGCTGAGCAGTGGGGGTGGAGACGCTCCTTTAGGTATACAGGACCGAGGCCGTTTAGGGCTTTAAAGGTCAGCACCAACACTGTGACAGGGACCAGTGGCGCTGTGGGTTAAACCACAGGCTTGCTGATCAGAAGGTCAGCGGTTCGAATCCCCGCGATGGGGTGAGCTCCCGTTGCTCGGTCCCAGCTCCTGCCCACCTAGCAGTTCAAAAGCACATCAAAGTGCAAGTAGATAAATAGGGACCGCTCCAGCGGGAAGGTAAACCGCGTTTCTATTCGCTGCTCTGGTTCACCAGAAGCAGCTTTGTCATGCTGGCCACATGACCCGGAGGCTGTCTTCGGACAAACGCCGGCTCCCTCGGCCTACAGAGCGAGATGAGCACGCAACCCCAGAGTCGGACACGACTGGACCTGATGGTCAGGGGTCCCTTTACCTTTACCTTTACCAACACTGTGAATTGTGCTCGGAAACGTACTGGGAGCCAATGTAGATCTCTCAGGACCGGTGTTATGTGGTCCCGGCTGTGATCATTGAGCTATCAATGTTCCTCCAGCTTTGCATCATTTAAGAGGACAAGGTCTCTGCCCCAAGGACATTACAATCTAATAAAATTCCATCCAGGTGGTGGGAGGGAGGAAATAATAATAATAATAATAATAATAATAATAATAATAATAATAACTGGTCAGAAAGACGAGCACATTATGTAAGCTTAAGGACTAGCCCCTTGCGGTTTTAACTTTGCCTGTGTGTTTGTAGAACTGGTCAGAAACATGAGCAGGGTATGCAGTCTTAAGGACTAGCACCTTTGCTTTTTAATTTTGCCAGTGTGCTTTTAAAGCTGGTCAGAAGCACAAGCACAGTATGTATGCAGCCTTAAGGACTAACGCTTTGCATTTCAAATTTTGTCCATGTGATTTTGAAACTGGTCAGAAACACGCACAAGGGTATGCAGTCTTAAGGACTAGCTCCTTGCGTTTTTAATTTTGACCAAGGGCCAGGTCCGCCTGGCCGCTTTCCAAACCGGCCTCTTCTTTTTCTCCCAACCGCAAAGCATCTCACATCCTGTACAACTTCAAAGAGAGGCGGCGCAACAGCATCAACCGGAACTTCGTGGGGGACTATTTGGGCATGGAAGATAAACCTGAGCTGCGCCAGTTCTTGGCCAGGAGGGAGCGGATCGATTTTGCCGACTCCGTCACCAAATACGACAGGCGGTTTAAGGTAAAGTGGAGGTTTCCTCTCCCAAATCCTTTATCCAGAGTCCTGCCCTTCCATTAGCACTGAAATGTTCACAAACATTACCTCTGTTTTACCTTGCATATGTTCTGTGCAAGGCAGATCGGCGCGTTTAATCCCCATTTCACAGATGGGGAAGACTGAGGTTTCTAGGGAGAGCCACTGAGCAGAGGCGTAGCAAGCCCAGGTGGTACCCGGACGGAATTTTTTTGTCACCCCCCCCCCACCACTTTAATTTTAAATTTTTTTTAAAAAATTAAAAAGTGTCACCCCCCCTCTGATGGTACCACTTTGCGAGGTGTGGGGGTTTTGTGTGTGTGTGTCTATTATCTCTTTTTTTTCAATAAAGTTAAAATAAAAAATAAAAAAATAATAATAATAATGTAAAGAAAAAAGTGTCATCCCCCCTCTGATGGTGCCACTTAGTGAGGTGTGGGGTTTTTGTGTGTGTGTGTCTATTATCTCTTTTTTCCAATAAAGTTAATAATAAATAATAATAATAATTAAAAAAAATTAAAAAGTGTCACCCCCTCTGATGGTGCCACTTTGTGAGGTGTGGGGGGTTGTGTGTGTGTGTCTATTATCTCGTTTTTTTTCAACGAAGTTAAAATTTAAAAAATAATTTTTTTTTTAAAGTGTCACCCCCCTCTGGGGTGGAACCCGGGGCGGCCGCCCCCCCTCCCCCTATTGCTACGCCCCTGCCACTGAGTGAGTTCCACGTGAGATTCAAACTGGGACTTCCTTATTTGTAGCTGAAATTTTTGCCCACTACACATTGGTTTTTGAGTTTAGGGGGCAGGTGAGTAAGGAGGGGGGACGACACTTGCTGCCTTCGAGAGGCAGTGGCAGCCACCAACGTCTCCTCCTCCTCCTCCTCCTCAGCCCATCAAGAGGGACTTGATCCTGACTCCCAAATACCTCTACATGATCGGCCGGAGAAGGTGAAAAAGGGTCCTGAGAAAGGCCAGATCCGAGAGGTCCTGAAGAAGAAAGTGGAGGTCCAGGCTGTCAACAGAGTGTCCCTCAGGTGAGATACCACATTCTTCGTTTGTGCCACTTTCCCCCTAAGCCACCTCCTTCCCTGAAATTTGAAGCAAGATTCTAGTCCTCATTGTTTTGAACAAAGGGTCGGTTGAAATAGGAAGCTGGCTAGTAAGTATAAAACCAAATTTACTGGAATAATAGCTAAAATAGAGATAGGCTAGTAACCATTCAAACAACGAACATACTGAAATATACTCGGAGTCCAGTGTGGATTTCATGCTCTTTATTCAGCTCATAGTAGCGAGGAATGAAAGTTCCCCCAGAACGTCTGTTTTATATACATTATTTACACAATGGGCCTCACGTGATTGGCTAATTCCAAGATATTCCTGTAGGCCAATCAGGTTGCGGATTCACTTCCCCCTGGAGCTGGATTGGGTGGCTCCTGCGGACCAATCAGACTGCTGCATTCTGAATCCTATTGTTCTAGGACCAATCAGACTGCTGCATTCTGAATCCTATTGTTCTAGGACCAATCAGACTGCTGCATTTTGGATCCTATTCAACTCAGTACATAACACCTACTAAGGTGCCATATGCAAGTCAAGACCTGGAAATACTGTAAACATGGAATGGATAAAAGTGCAACTATATTTAAACAAATTACATGCACAGTAGACGTTATACAGACTGGACAATCTTTTGCCCAACGTGGGGCTCGAACCCACAACCCTCCGATTCAGAGAATTGAAATGGCATGGTCCTCCGCTCCTTGCTAGACCGCCTCGGGGTCAGAGGGACTCCCCGCCACTCTCCCTCCACCTGCTTCCTCCCCCTCTAAGAAGACTAACGCCTTCTTTTCTCTGGCTGTTTCCTGGGGGCTTTTTGGGGGGTGGGACGACCACAGCACGAGGCAAGACGATTTCTTCATCCTCCACGAAGCCGAGGCCGACACGTTCTTGGAATCCATCTTCAAGACGGAGCTCATCAGCCTGCTCTGCAAGCGCTACGAAGAGGCAACCCGCAGCAAACTCCACCTGAACTTCAACGACACGTAAGCAGGACGGCAGCCGCACACAGAAGCCAACCCTTTCATAGAATCATAGAATCCTAGAGTTGGAAGAGACCCCAAGGGCCATCCAGTCCAACCCCCTGCCAAGCAGGAAACACCATCCAAGCATTCCTGACAGGTGGCTGTCAAGCCTCTGCTTAAAGACCTCCAAAGAAGGAGACTCCACCACACTCCTTGGCAGCAAATTCCCCTGTCCAACAGCTCTTACTGTCAGGAAGTTCTTCCTCATGTTTAGGTGGAATCTTCTTTCTTGTAGTTTGAATCCATTGCTCCGTGTCCGCTTCTCTGGAGCAGCAGAAAACAACCTTTCTCCCTCCTCTATATGACATCCTTTTATATATTTGAACTTTCCCAAAGTGTCGCTCCTAAGCCCTGCCATTCCAACTCAGAACCCCTCTAAACTTGCAGCAGCGTTTTACGCAATATGTATTAGGTGAAAAGTGTGATATTATGCAGCATGTTAAAGGAATATTTTAAAAAAACAGCACGGGAGGGAACGTGGGAAGTCAAATTATAAGAGAAATGTGTGACAAATTCAAAATCAATTGGTTGCACGCGGGTGGCGCTGTGGGTTAAACCACAGAGCCTAGGGCTTGCTGATCAGAAGGTTGGCGGTTCGAATCCCTGCGACGGAGTGAGCTCCGTTGCTCGGTCCCTGCTCCTGCCCACCTAGCAGTTCGAAAGCACGTCAAAGTGCAAGTACCGGTAGATACCCTATATACTCGAGTATAAGCCTAGTTTTTCAGCACATTTTTTGTGCTGAAAAAGCCGTCTTCGGCTTATACTCGAGTGAGGCAGGCAGTGGCTCCTATGAAGCTTTCCCAGGTTTTTTGTGGTAAAATTGGGTGCCTCGGCTTATATTTGGGTCGGCTTATACTCGAGTATATACGGTAAATAGGTACCGCTCTGGCGGGGAAGGTAAACGGCGTTTCCGTGGTTCGCCAGAAGCAGCTTAGTCATGCTGGTCACATGACCCGGAAGCAGGGGTCCCTTTACCTAAGGCAGTGGTGGCTAACCTTGGCACTCCAGATGTTTTTGGAACTACAACTCCCATCATCCCTAGCTAACAGGACCAGTGGTCAGGGATGATGGGAGTTGTAGTCCAAAAACATCTGGAGAGCCAAGGTTAGCCACCACTGACCTAAGGAAAAGTGGGACATTCCAGGATCAAGTCAGAAACCAGGATGGCTTCTGTAAATCTGGGACTGTCCCAGGAAAACAGGGACACTGGGAGCGTCTGCAATTGCGGCGTCCTTTTAGTGGGATGGGATCGTCATGTCCTAAATTACCTGTTTAGCTGTTTTTAACATTTTTATTGGATGTTCTCAATTGGTTCAAACTGCAAGTCACTTTGGATGTGAGAGAAACAATGGACAAACGTTTTTGTGGCTCTAATCCCCACCTCTCCTTCTCTCCGTCCCTCAGACTACAGTTCCGTGTGAAGAAAGAAGGCTGGGGAGGAGGGGGCACCCGGACGGTGTCGTTCGTGAGTGGACAGGGCGACGTGGCAGCCCTCAAGGCAGGCGGCAAGACTCTGACCATATCCATTGGGAGCGGCCTCCCCAAGAACTCCAGTAAGCAGGGGGGCCTTTCGGCCGGGAGGAGTGTGGGATTTCCCTATACAGAGCTGCCTTCAGATGTCTTCTAAAAGTCAGATAGCTGCTTATCTCCTTGACATCTGACGGGAGGGCGTTCCACAGGGCGGGCGCCACCACCGAGAAGGCCCTCTGCCTGGTTCTCTGTAACCTCACTTCTTGCAGGCCCTTGGAGATGGACAATGGGATTGGAGACGCTCCTTCAGGGCCAATTCCGTCTAGGGCAGTGATGGCTAACCTTGACACTCCAGATTTTTGGGGACTACAACTCCCATCATCCCTGACCACTGGTCCTGTTAGCTAGGGATGATGGGAGTTGTAGTTCCAAAACATCTGGAGTGTCAAGGTTAGCCATCACTGGTCTAGGGCTTCAAAGTCTAGCACCAACACTTTGAATGGTGCTCAGAAATGTACTGGGAGCAGGACTTTCAGGACCGGTGTCATATGTTCTCGGCAGCCACTCCCAGTCACCAGCGTTCTGGGTTGGTTGTCGTTTCTGAGTCACCTTCCAAGGTAGCCCCATGGAGAACGCATTGCAGTAGTCCCAGCAGGAGATAACCAGATCATGGACCACTCTGGTGAGAGAGGGTCTCATCCATCATCTCATCCAGATGGAGCTGGTAGACAGCTGCCCTGGAGGCAGAATTGACCTGCGCCTCCATGGACAGCTGTGAGTCCAAAATGACTCCCAGGCTGCGCACCTGGTCCTTCAGGGGCACAGTGACCCCATTCAGGACCAGGGAGCCCCCCACACCTGCCTGCCCCTTGTCCCCCCAAAGCAGCACTTCTGTCTTGTCGGGATTCAACCTCAATCCGTTGGGGGTCGGCTGGCAAGCCTTACGATATGTGGCCTTGAAGACGAAGCTTTGGCTATGGCTCAAGCCTTGTTTTAAACCAGTGGGCATCGCCCCCTTGACATTGAGGGATGATTTCCAGCCATCATGGAAAGGGAGGTCATAAAAGAGGTGCAGTCCTGTGGATTGTCACACCTCTACCTGGAGTCCATGACGTATAATCAAGCTAGAACTGCAGTCTCCCGGAGATGGAGCGGTATTGTCAGACAAGAGGACATAGCTCAAGTGAAACCAGGGATGTTCCTAGGGGACCAGATATATCAAATGACACCAGCCCCCTATCTCGCGGAAATCCACTATGTGGAATGCCGCAGACTTCTCACAGCGGCTAGACTAAACGCCCTTGATTCCACGGTATTGTGGGGAAGGTACAAGGGAGTTCCATACGCCCAGAGAACCTGTCACTGTACTATGGGCGTGGTTGAGTCTACCGAACATATCCTTCTGTCTTGTCCTCTCTATGTAGAACTTAGGCAAAATCTTATAACTCCACTTTTACGTCAATCTAGCTTTCTACCCAGAGAAAGACAGGTTTTATATTTACTGAATAATATTACTAGAAATACAGCCTTCCTGGTGGCTAAATTATTATTTTTAGCTTCTAAGCGTCGCAAGATTTTAATTGATTGTATCGATTTGGGGCTATTGGTTTAGTTCCATTCTATTGTGGATTATGTTTCCTTTTTTGCAAAGTTCTCTCAGATGCTTTTAATTCTGTACAAATGTATTCTTCCGACTGACGGTCGAATAAAAGAATGATGATGAGAAATGAAAGGTCGAGCTGGGTATGATCCGCATGACCATGTGCACCCTTTTGCAGAATTGTATCCCAATTCCAGGCCAAGGTGAATGTGAAATCTCTTCCTCTCTTCCTCCAGAGCCAACCCGGAAAGGGGGCCATCAAAGCAGAGGTCGCCCCAAGCAGGCAGCGCCATCGCGAGCCGCCCCGTCCGCCCCGAGAGGTAAGCCTGGCCAATGATGCTTCTTGGCTGAAGGGAGACAGTGGCGTGCCCTGTTGGAGTCCAAGCAACCAGCATGGTCAATGGTCCGGGGGGTTCTGCAAAGTGGAGTCCTGCAACATCCAGAAAAGCCCAGATCTGCCCATTTCTGATCTAAAGGTAGAGGATAAAGTACCAGGCAAGGATCCCAGGGGATCAGTGTTCAGATCCACTTGCTCATTTGCAGACCTCGAGCCAGTCTCAGTACGCAAAGCTAACCTATTTTGTGGGGTTGCCTTGGCTCACCTAAACTTAGTTGTCTCTAAGGTGCTACTGGAAGGAATTTTTTTATTTTTTATTTTGTTTTGACTATGGCAGACCAACATGGTTACCTACCTGTAAATAGACCACCTGGGAATTTCAACCTGCATTCTTCCTCCATGAGGTCTAGAAAGTTGCCCTCTAATTTTTATTGGCCTGGATGAAAGCTCAGATTCGCTCATCATGTTTTCTTTAAGCTGTTTTTTAATACTGAAGTTTAAATTGCTGTGACCCACCCTGGGGCCTGCTAGTGAAGGGTGGGTAAAAAATATTGGGTTGTTCTTTGTTTTTGTTTTGTAATTTGTGTTTTTATATTGTGATTTTATGTTGTAACTGCCCTGAGACCTACAGGTATAGGGTGGTATACAAATTTTAATAACAACAACAATAATAGGGGCATTACTAATAGTTGGGGCATTCATCGCCATCTAACTCGCCTGTGGTGAGCTGACAGTTTTCTCCAGGCGACTAGGCAATGAATGGCTCAGGTTGTGCGTAGCTGAGCAAAACCATCACGAAACTCTGCAGAGTTTATTTGCTCAGGCTTCTGCCTCTGCCTCCGGTTTAGGGGCGCCCCCTCAAGGTGCATGCAGGAACGGAGCGGCGCAATTTGCACGCAGCACACGGTCCCAGGAACAGACGTACAGCACCCCCAAGAGGCCTGGGCAAGTGCCCCCAGCCAGCGCTCTCCCCAGACAAGGCATGACGCGACGGGCGAAGGCAAGAACGCCCTCTGATCACAACATGGAGTTCCTCAACGTTCCAGACCAGGGAATGGCAGGGTACGTCTCGATTTTGAAACCTATCACCTGCCCCAGGGTGCCCTAGGTGAGGAAAGCGGTTTCCTCCCCCTCTTTACTCACAATTTTATTATTAATATTATTATTATTTGCAAACCGCTTGGAGGTTTTACTTACGATCAAGAAGCAAAATGTAGATTTTGATAACAAAACCATGAGGTCTAGAATCATGGTGTCGGCTTGAAAATTAAACTGAACTTATTGGGAAGCACAGGAATCAACTCCTAGGGTCTGAGGTCCCTTGGCCCCGCCACGTTTGTATTTTTATTTTTCCAAATAATCTTTATTACCATATTTTTCGCTCCATAGGACGCACCTGAACATAAGACGCACCTAGTTTTTAGAGGAGGAAAGGGGGAAAGCCCTGTTTCTTTGAGGATCAGCTCAAAGTGGTGCAGCTTCTTTTGCAAAGGGAAAAGCCCTGTTTCTTTGAGGATCAGCTCAAAGTGGTGCAGCTTCTTTTGCAAAGGGAAAAGCCCTGTTTCTTTGAGGATCAGCTCAAAGTGGTGCAGCTTCTTTTACAAAGAGGAAAAGCCCCGTTTTTATCGGGTTCAACTCAGTTTGCAGCTTCTAGTCCTACAGGAAAGGGAGCCATTTCTACAGTTTCCAGACAGATAATCTAATCAGCCAGTCCCATGTCGCTGGGGAAACAAACAGCCTCCCTCTGCATTCAACAACGGAGGCCTGGGCAAGGGGGCGGGGCTGGAAAGGGAGCCTTATCTCTCTCCCCGATCGCTTGCTAAACAGCTGTTCAGCGGCTTCCTTTCAACACCCTCTTCTCTCTTTGTAAGAAAAAGAGCACAATCTGCTTTTGGCCGCTAGGCAATTTGGCTCCAGGGACCATGCATTCGCTCCATAAGACGCACAGACATTTCCCCTTACTTTTTAGGAGGGAAAAAGTGCGTCTTATAGAGCGAAAAATACGGTAATTTTAACAAATCAATACCAAATTACATCAAATTTAACGCAGTTTTCCCATTGACTTTCCACTCTTCATTGTCCACGTGTTTCATCTTTCCTCTACTTACTGCTTTATATCAGTCATTTATTTCCAATTCTCATTCCATTCCTTATATTTAATCTTCAATTCCAGATTTTAAAATCCCCCCCTTTTCCCTTCTCCCTCAGCCATCTATTTATCAGTTCCTTCTAGTATAATCACTTATTTCCTTAAAAAGAAAAACAGAAAGAAAACATAAGAGGTTAATCTGCCCCTTGCCTCTCCCCCTTAAATCATTACTTGTATATACCCAGATGGTTGGGGTATCCTATATAATAAAGAGCCTGTGTCCATACGTACCACTTTCCGTGTGTCACAGGAATTCGCAACTGCGCGTGCGTTCCAGTCACACAGGGATTGGATAGTGCGGACCAATAGGCGCTCCCCACCCCCACAGCGGCGGCGCACGCGCGGTGTCAATTGAGGCAGCGCCGCCGCCTTGCACGGAGCCTCCTCCCTCGCTTCTTGCTAGCGGCGCCCGCCTCGGCAGCAGCAGCAGCACCAGCCAAAGCGCGGGGGAAGCGCCACAGGCGCTCCCGCCGCCGCCGGCCGCCTCCGCACCTCGGATCCGGCCGCCGCCGCCGATCGCCCTCCTCCTCCCCGCAGCAGCGCCAGCCGCCTCGGCAGCAGCAGCAGCGCCAGCCAAAGCGTGGGGGAAGCACCGCAGGCGCTCCCGCCTCCGCCGGCCGCCTCCGCGCCTCGGATCCGGCCGCCGATCGCCCTCCTCCTCCCCGCAGCAGCGCCAGCCAAAGCGCGGGGGGGGAGGAGGGGGGTCTTCTGCCTCCCACCGCCCTTCTCCGAGGCCCGCGCCGGCCGCGCACCTCCAGCGGAGCCTCCCATTCCGGGAGGCTCCCGCTGCTGCCTTACACTCCCTCGCTCGCTCACCCGCCGACGCTGCTGCTGCTGCTTCCCTCCCTGGCAAGAAGAAGGCGGAGGAAGTTGCGGGGCAGCGGCGGCGGCGCCGCCGAGGAGAGCCCGGGCGGGGAGGGACGTCGTGGCCCGAGAAGCGCCCCCGCCCGCCCTCCCTCCTGCCCGGCTCTTCTCCTGCGCGGCCGGAGCCGCCAAGGGAGCTGGGCGCGCGCGGCGGTGCCGGCCTCCGAGGGGGCGTCCGGGATTGGGGGGCTCCCCGGTTTCCCCGCGCTCAGCCTCCTCCACGGCGGCAGGAGCGCAGCCGCGGCTGTGCCCCCCGCCCCGCAAGGCACGCGCATGTGCTGCCCGGCTAGCGCACGCCGCAGCGCCCGTTTTTCAACGGGCTTAACTTACTAGTCCTATATAATAATCTTGAAGTGTCCCTGCTTTTCCATGTGTCACGGAAGTGCATTCTGCGCATGGCACAGATGGACGCAGGGATTGGAGGGGGCGGAGAGGGGGGCGGGACGACGCAGAGACACTCCCAGCCGGGCGAAACTGCGCCGCCGCCATTGCCCGTCTATGGAGACTCCCGCTGCCGCCAGGGGGGAGGGACGCAGAGGGCCGCCCCATCCTCGCCGCCGCTACAGCCGCCCAGACAGAGAGGGAAGCCTAGCCGCGCTCACTGGGCCGCTGCTGCTTGCTCTGCGCCCGGGAAGCGCGCGCCCCGGTGCTAAGCGCCGCCCTCTCTCCAGCCCTGCTGCTGCTGCTGCTCCTCCTCCTGCTGGATTGAATCAGTCTCGGCCCCCCAGCAGCGTCCGAGCCGGTATGGGCCAATGCAATCTAGCCGGCGGGGAGGGCGGCCGTTGCCGGGGCTGCCGCCGGGGCAGCTCTTCACAGCGCGCTTCCACGCGCTGCTGCTTCTCCTCCCTTCTTTCTCCCCGCCTCAGCCGCCCGTGGCGGCGCCGGGGAGGGCGGCCGTCGCCGGGGCTGCCGCCGGGGCAGCTCTTCACAGTGCACGAGCGCTGCACGCGGGAAACTTCCCCCCGCCGCCGGCGGTGACCGAGGGAGGCACAGCCGATGGAGGGGGGCGCGCCGGCCTGAGGCCGGCCACCCTCTCAGCCCTCGCGTCGGTATCTAGCGCCCGTTTTAAACGGGCTAAATTCACTAGTAAACAATAAAATTATTATTATTTCTGTATTATTTTTTTCTTTTCATCTTGCTTGTGTGAATATCTGGACCTGTCTTTTCGTCTCCTGTTCTTCCTTTTATATCCGCTCCTGCCTTGCCAAATATTTGAGGGTCCCAAAAATGTTCATGGGCAAACTATTCAAATTGTTTGCAGTGTGATCAATTATGTAGGGCAGGGCTTACCTGGGCCCCCCAATATTTTATTCAGTTTGGCACCCCTGTCGGAAAAGCAGGATTCTGTGCCCATTGCCGTATTCTGTGGCCCTGCAGGAGTTTCATCCTGCTGATGGGATGAGCCCTGCAGGTGGAAACATCTCTGGTGCCCGTCAGAATTCGAATCCAGAGCTGCAACAACCCCCTGCCGACTCACTTCCGCCTCTTTTTAACAGGACGCAGAGGAAGCGGAGCATCAGCCAGAAACCCCCTCCGGCTGTGGGGAGGCCCAAGCCGCAGGCCAAGGCTGCCGGGCCCCGATGCCGCGCTCTGTACCAGTACGTAGGGCAGGATGTGGATGAGATCAGCTTCAACGCGGGCGACGTGATAGATATCTTGATGGAAGGTAGGTCTGCAATCCGGTCTGTGACTCACGCAAGCAAGGGGCGAGGAAGCTGTGTTTTTGCACTGCAGAAATCCACATTTCTCTTGGGGGAGGTACAGGTGGGTCTGAGGTCAGCCACAGGGCAGACGGGCAGGGGCAATAGTGGGCAGGGCTGCCCCCTTCTTCTGAAGCTGTCTCCCCACCACTTTCGTACCCTCCAACATTTCTCTGATGAAAGTAGGGACATCCTATTCCTGCATTATTAATTTATTATTATTATACCCTGCCCATCTTGCTGGGTTGCCCCAGCCACTCTGGGCAGCTTCCAGCACATATAAAAAACATAATAAAACATTAAACGATTCATTATACGATAATAAAACCTGGAAACGATGCCTTATGAGGAACGGCTTAGGGAGCTGGGTATGTTTAGCCTGGAGAAGAGAAGGTTAAGGGGGGATATGATAGCCATGTTCCAATATATAAAAGGATGCCATATAGAGGAGGGAGAAAGGTTGTTTTCTGCTGCTCCAGAGAAGCGGAGACGGAGCAATGGATTCAAACTACAAGAAAGAAGATTCCACCTAAACATTAGGAAGAACTTCCTGACAGTAAGAGCTGTTCGACAGTGGAATTTGCTGCCAAGGAGTGTGGTGGAGTCTCCTTCTTTGGAGGTCTTTAAGCAGAGGCTTGACAGCCACCTGTCAGGAATGCTTGGATGGTGTTTCCTGCTTGGCAGGGGGTTGGACTGGATGGCCCTTGGGGTCTCTTCCAACTCTAGGATTCTAGGATTCTAAACATTAACAAACTACCCTATCCAGGGCTTCCTTCAGACGTCTTCTAAAGGTTGTATATTTCTCCGATGAAAATAGGGATGTCCTAAGGAAAAGCCGGACATTCCAGGAGCAAATCAGAAACCGGGACAGCTTCTGGAAATCCAGGGCTGTCCCTGGAAAGTAGGGACACTTGCAGGGACTGTAGAACAATCCTGTTTTCATCAGAGAAATGTTGGAGGGTATGCATGTAGCTAGGGCAGGGGAGATCAAAATAGGCTAGTTTTCAAGAGATGGTTTTAAACAGCAGCTGTTTCAATAATGAAAGGATGGAGGGTCGCACGTGGGGTTGACCAAGCAGCACGAACACCTTGTCATCCTATATAATAAAGTGGCTGTGTCCCTGCGTCCGTTCCGTGTGTCACGGAATTGTGCTACTGCGCATGTCCGTGTCCCACACGGACGCAGGGATTGGAGCGGGCGGAGAGGGGGGCGTGTCCGCGAGGCAGCGGCGGCACACGCGCGTTGTCATTTGCGCCAGCGCCGCTGCCTCGCACGGACGCAGAGGGCCGCCCCATCCTCGCCGCCGCTACCCCAAGGGAAGGAAGAGCTAGAACTGGGGCCGAAGTCAGAATACCTGGAGCCAGGGGCGTGCGCACCGGGGAGCAGCAGTGAGAGCTGCTGGAAAGGGAAGAAGAAGCCGAGGAAGGAGAATTGCCCAGCGACCCGCCCGCCATCCTGTTGGGTTATTTATATATCGCCCCTCCGCGGTGGGCCAAGCGGACGCGCCGGGAGGTGGAGGACGGGGCCGAAAGGGAAGCCGACGGCGGCCGAAGCAGGACAGAAAGCCTCGGTGGCACCGAGCGCCCGAGACCGGCCCCTTCCCTCCTGCCTCCTCCTCCTCTAGCGCCCGTTATTGAACGGGCTAACTTCAACTAGTATATTATATTGTTTTCGCAGACCCCTCCGGATGGTGGAAAGGCCGGCTTCATGGGCGAGAAGGCCTCTTCCCCGGGAATTATGTTCAGAAGATCTGAGCAACGCTCCATCCTGTGGCCCAGAGCCCAAGCAGGGCAGTAAACAGGCCAGATCATACGAAACCAGCTCTTGAAACGGAGAGAGAGCTTGCGCCATGTGCAAGGAACCCCCGCCACATGCGTTGCAAAGCACATGGAGTCGGGAACACTGCCTCCTTGACTGCTGTTTCCAAAACTGCAAATGCTTTGGCATGTGGTTGTTTTTTTCCAGCATGGGGAAAACGAAGGCACGCATTATGTTGATATTTTTTGCTGTTCTGGTGCTATCTAAAGGGGTACGGCAAGGAGGGATTTTTTTAAAGGGATATGAGTTATCAAGGTATGCTGGAACAGGCATTGCACAACGGGCCGCCTTGATGTGTTCTCTGCACAATGTCGCAATGCTTTTTTGGGCGGGGGGGGGTGAGTGGGAGAGGCAGGGAGGCCCAGGAAGGAAATAAAAAAGCATAGTTTCGAAATGCATTGTCTTCCTCGTAATGTCAGTTTAGGGTGCAAGCACGCTCATTTGTTGGAGGGGACATGGGCATAGCCAAGCGAGCAGCTGCCCAGTTAAGTAAAAATACTTAACTAAAAGTAGAAATAATCAGAATATTTGGAACCGAAATCCTCGCTGAGTTCAAAAGCAAGTAATTTAAAAGGAGGGCAACCAAAATGGTCAAAGGCCTGGAAACGATGCCTTATGAGGAACGGCTTAGGGAGCTGGGTATGTTTAGCCTGGAGAAGAGAAGGTTCAGGGGTGATATGATAGCCATGTTCAAATATATAAAAGGATGTCATATAGAGGGAGAAAGGTTGTTTTCTGCTGCTCCAGAGAAGCGGACACGGAGCAATGAATTCAAACTACAAGAAAGAAGATTCCACCTAAACATTAGGAAGAATTTCCTGACAGTAAGAGCTGTTTGACAGTGGAATTTGCTGCCAAGGAGTGTGGTGGAGTCTCCTTCTTTGGAGGTCTTTAAGCAGAGGCTTGACAGCCACCTGTCAGGAATACTTTGATGGTGTTCCCTGCTTGGCAGGGGGTTGGACTGGATGGCCTTTGGGGTCTCTTCCAACTCTAGGATTCTATGAAAAGGAAGTAATTTAAAACAAGTTATTGCGACATTTCATTCCGAATCTGCTAAACAGAGCCAGGCAGAGGATGGGGACAGGTAGGGGGCCTGTAGACCCCTCACCTAAATCTGGCTACACCCATGGGAGCCTTGGCCCATTTTGATTTGCTAAAATCCAAGGGTGTGCCTGTTTGCAGAGTTTAGCTTCCCCAGTTGTGTAAGCTCATGACCACTGATCGTTCCAAGGATGGGGGAGAACAGGTAGGGAAATAGGAAGTTCCTTTATTTTGAGCCAGGCCACCAGGATCAGTATTATCCACAACGGTTGCAAACCTTTGGGGGCCAGCGCCCCCTACAAAAACATGGTTCAGAACAGCGGTTTGCACGGCCCGCTAAGGAAGATCACGAGGCAATCAAGTTTCAAAACGGCAAACACCAATCGCACATTTATTCAAAACCTAATTGAAACTATTTAGTTGAATTAATTCAACAGAACAAATGGGACTCGTGGAATTGTTCGACAGAAGTCATTCTACCCTGGAGGTTCATGTTTGCATTGGCCTTTATTTTTATGATTATGATTCATTGGGGTTGGAGCCAGCATCTTGCTCCATCAGATTGAGAAGAGCTTTAAGCACAGAATCGAAGAGCTGGAAAGGACCCCCAAGGGCCATCCAGTCCAACCCCCTGCCAAGCAGGAACACCATCAAAGCATTCTTGACAGATGGCTGTCAAGCCTCTGCTTAAAGACTTTCAAAGGAGACTCCACCACACTCCTTGGCAGCCAATTCCACTGTCCAACAGCTCTTACTGTCAGGAAGTTCTTCCTAATGTTTAGGTGGAATCTTCTTTCTTGGTAGTTTGAATCCACTGCTCCGTGTCCGCTTCTCTGGAATCTCAGCTAAAGCATCCACGACAGATGGCCATCCAAACTCTGCTTAAAAACATCTAGAGTTCTATGATCACGCCATCCCTTTAATTTTCGGCTTGGCCAGGATGCGTCCAAAGCATTGCTCCCTTTCCCCTTCTGGCTCAGAGATGGGGCACCTCAGGCCTCGGGGACAATTGAGGTCCTGCAGACCTTCCTGCCTGGCCCTGGACACTCTTCCCAGCCCTGCCTCACTTTCCTTGAGTGCTTTTACACCTTTGACAAAACGTGCCAATGAACTGCGGTAACGCCTCTTGCTGGTCTGGGTAGAGAAGAGAGTATGCACAGAGAGTTATCCTGCTAGTCAGATAAATTTTAATTTTTTGGGCCCCCCCCTTACTGTCAGCAAGTCCCTATAAGGCAGCTCTCAGGCTGAATAAGTTTCTCCACCCATTTTCCTTTTGCACCCTGCCTTAAGGTTTCCAGCAGGGCAAGGGGACCTATCCCAAGTTTGGTTGTGGTGCCGATAATGCCAAGGTTGCAGGTTTTATCCCCTTATGGGACAACCGCAGTGTCCCAACTCTACAATTCTGATGGTTTACTTACTTATGCTACAAAGTCACTTCAACTGTATGTATGCGACCCTCAGGTAAAGATCACAGCGGCAAGCATTTTGCCTTGGTGTCCAATTTGTCTGTGTAGACAATGCTCAGCTAGATGGACCCATGGTTTGCTGCAGTGTAACTGGCAAAAAAGTTTGTCTCGAGATGGGAACACCGGATGGGGGTTTTGTGATAAAGCCTCTGGGCAAGGGGTTGCATTACAGGGTATAAAACCAGCCGACACCTAGGATTAAAGGAACAGGGAGTGAGAAGCCAGGAGTTGGGACTTCTCATAGCAACAAGCTCAACCGAGGCGACAAGACATGGTAGAGAAATGAGAATGCAGAGAGACTTGCACATTTCCTACAGCTGCTTGTCTGAACCGCTGCAACAACTCAAACACCAGTTCCAATTTAACTAGGGCTGGGAAATATCTTGATAAAACCTGCTTTGGACGATAGAAGTTCTTATCACGATATCGGTTTCATAATTTTTGACCTGGCAATATACTGCAAACCATGGTGTCTGTCTGTGTGTGCTATACAAAAAAATCAGAATATGGGGGAAATTGTGAAGCCAGCCAATGTTTCTCTCAATTCCCACAGCCCGTTACCTCTGCCGGCTCAGCTCCCCCCTGCCTCATGCAGGGGGCAGTGAATCACAACAGTAGGCACTGGCAAAAATCAAGATGCGGGGGAAACCATGAAGCCAGCCAATGACTCTACATAGCTCCATCCTTCTCAATCAGTGTGATACATTATCGCGATGTTAAGCTGGTGATATATTGTCATGTTGAACACCAGCTATCGCCCAGCCCTACTAGGCACCTGTAAAAAAGGAAACAGCCAAGTCCCTCGACCACACGAGCTAGGAATAAGAGGAGCCGAGAGCCCAACATGCCTCACTCCTGCTCTACAAGTCCAGGCTAAAAAACCCTTCCTAGCCGAGCACACCAACTGTTATTAAACATTAAAACTAGCAATAAAGTAAAATATAAACTTTTATTTAGAATTAAAAGCAAATACTTCAGTATCACAAACACACAATATTAAACTTCCAAGAAATATACTGCTAATTTGGAGTGAGCATTTATTTTTTTTCTTTGCACAATCACAACATGCGGACAAATCCAGGAGAAAAAAAACAGATGACAAAAGGTGGAAATTTTCAACATCTTTCCCCCCACACCACCACCACCAGAGCAGCCTGTCACAAATAATTCGTACAAAGGAACAAGTCATCTTTCTTTCTTTTTTCCGGCGCCTGTGCGCTATGCATCATTTAAAGATGTTGACAAAATTTCTACAGATTCATCTTTGACAAAGAGAAACGAGAGAGAGAGAAAAGCTCTAAACGAGGCAAACACTGCAATCTAGTCTTCTTCGGAAGAGTCTCGTTCGAAGGTGTACGCCATGAAGCAAGCATCGGGTCTCTTGGGGACAAGGGCATGCCCGGGTCTCACAATCTCAAAGCCCAAGAAGCTGAAAGTACGGAGCAGCGAGGCTGCCAGGGAGAGAAGAGATGTAGGATGAGTTCCCCAGACAAAATTAAACACCCCGTTTGCCCGCCATCTCCCACCCATGCCACCGGGGAGGTGACACGGGTTCCTCACACACCCACCCACCCACCCAGCCACCAACCCTTACCTCTGTCGTCTCTATTCTTGTGGAAGCAAATGAAGACATGGTCCACTTGAAGTTGTTCTTCAGCAAACTCAAGAAGAACAGCAAAACTGGAGGTAGGAGGAAAGAACAGGAAGCAAGTGAAAACTCCGTTTTCCACTTCCCTGCTCAAGAAGTATTTTATGCAGCTGAGGTTTTGATTTGGGCAGAGGAAGTGCGATGGGACTGGGAGGGAGAATGCAATTCAAAAGCAGAAGCAGCTCCTTAATGAGCCAGCAGCTGCCATTTATAGCTTAATAATCTCCTGGGGCTGAACGGACTACAGATATTACCGAGGATGGCCTCTGCCCCGCAATGCTACTGGCAAGAACTGGTTTTAGGAATTAAGGTGTGCACATGTGGGAACTTAGAAGAACCTGGACTGCATTCCTTTCCCGTTAAACCCACACCACCTCTGTGGAAAAGCAGGAAACCTGTACATACTTAATAGGTACAAAAGTAGAATAGCACAGGTTCCCCAGGACCAATTTAATGAGAAATTCCTCCATTCTCCTGTAAAGGGGGGGCACTTGGTATTTGAACAGCCTCAGCCTATCCCTGTTGCGCCACCAGCACCATCTGATCCCCAGTGGCCAATCAGATGCCTCTAGGAAGCCCATCATCAGAGTCTGAAAGACATCAAACTCTCCCCTGCAGCAACACACTGTCTGCAAACACGGAGAGTCCACTTAGCCATAGCAGCTAATTATCAGCTGATTAGACCACTCATCCGCTGTGAACCTGCTTAATCAGTGTGTAAAGCACACCGCACAACACAGGGATAGACCCTGAGGGCAGTTCTGTAAAAGTCACAGATTCAAGAACAAGACTTGACCAGAACTATAAATTTGCTGGCGGCCTCCCCCACCCCACTCCAACCATGACAACAGCCGAGGCACACCTGCACTCCTTCCGCCCCTTACCTGTCCTTGCTCCCTTCAGGCAGAGCGCCATTGGGAATTTCGATGTACAAGTTGTTATTGTTCAACACAGCTTTCCAGCTGATGTGCTTGGCATCCGTCAGCCTGGACTGGACATTCAGGATTCTCGTCCTGTTATTGGATGTTATCTCTTCTGTTACATTCAGCCGATTATCCTAAAGGAAACAAAGGGTGTTTTTTTTTTTATCTGCTTATGGCTGTGGGGAAAGCATTAGGCTGAATCTACCGTGAGTCCCGCTCAGAGTAGACCCACTGAAGTTAAAGGACACATCTCAGCCTAATCTCTAAACCCCTTAAAATATGCAGGGATTAACCCCACGTGTAGAGTACAAGCATACTTACGGAATAAAATAAGTTAGCTGAAAGATTGTGATCCCTCTGACAATTCCCTCGCCCACCTGGGATCTTCAGGGGTGGGTGAGGGGCATCAGGAGCACCACCGAGGCCCCGGACCCAGGTTACTACAGCAACTGAAGGACACTCTGGAACTGAGAAAAAGAGAGGGGGAAAGTGGTCAGGGTTGCACACCTAGGGAGGGCATCAATTTCTTATGGACTAGTAGCATGAGCTCAAAAATTAACACACACACACACACCACACATTGCTTCCAACTCCCAATAACCATGCAAATGTCACACTTGTGTCTGTTGAATGCTAACACACAAAACAATCTGGATGCACTCCACTGATATTAAAGTCCGCTGTTTTGCTATCTGCTATTCTCTGGGGAGTTGCTCAAGATTTCAGAGTTAATGGGAGCTCCAACCCATGAAGCAGGCGGGGGCCGGGGAGAGGACTAAAAGGCTCCCTTTCTAGTTGTTTAATTAGCACTCTATTGCCCCATCAGCCCACAAACATGTGCATTCCCCATTATCCTCTTGCCGCACTCACATTCTATAGAACTGGAAGCCCTTTCCTTTCTCCTTCACTGGTTGCAATAAAATACATAAAACTTCATTAATCCAGAATATGTTTTGCTTCTTTCTACTGGGAATTTAATACTGGGAGCAGCATGCCTGCAAGCTAAATTGGAGAACAGCCATTTAAAACAAAAATAGAAAAGTGCATGCATCCACACGTTAAGAACGGAACTTGCAGCTGCAAAATACCAACCACCATTTCTGAATTTCTAAGCTGCCATTTAAATGTCCCGCACAGCTGAAGCAAGCTAGCCGTGCAGCGTTCACGTACAGTGCTATGTCAACAGCAAGCCAGCTGAATTGAATGAGCTCCGTCTCCTTTTTAACATCAACAGCGGGTGATGTTAATCGCTGTCCCACTTAGCCCCTCCCTCTGCACCATCCTTCACCCTGCAGGCTCTCGCTGGATGCGTCACCTCAGCAGATGAAGCAGATCAAGGTTCCCCTTGGGGAAATTCTCACAACCATCCTGCCAGCAGCCATTTGCAAAACAGTATAAACAAGGGGTGGGGGAGGAAGCCCTGTCATCCACCATTTTGAACAGCCAAAAAAGAAACAACCCGCCCACTAATCCCTTAACGCGATGCAGTGCTTTGCTCAAAGGATTGGACCACAATCCGATTTATTTTATTCCCCCTTCAGCCACACAAGCTGGGCTCAAGGTTGCTCAAACGTGGGGGGGGGGGGGGGTGACTGAGTCATCTGAGGCCCAGAAAAATGCTGCTCCGGGTTACAATGGTTTGTGACTTCTTTTAAGGTCTCTTCTGACAGGCAGTATCTACTCATTAAGGGCGCCTTTTCCATGTACATTTGCTATTGTAATGTCTGGTTTGATGTCATAGGCCCAACATCCAGTTACTAACCCCATCGTCTTACTGTACTCTGTACTGTTTCAGTTTGGATGAGTGGGAGAATGGTTCCAGGCAGGAAACCACAGGGCATGTTTTTTTTTTATTATTAAATTTGGCAGTTGCTTTATCTTGCTCAGGGCAACCCAACCAAACAGACAAATAATAAACCCCACATAGGTACATTAAAATCAAATCTCCTTCCTTGGAGGTTTTAAAGCAGAGTTTGGGTGCCCATCTGCCATGAGTGCTTTAGCTGAGATTCCTGCATTGCAGGGGGTTGGGCTAGATGACCCTTGGGGATCCCTTCCAAACTCTGCAATTCTGATACTAACAGGAAAAATACATTAAAAACTTCCCACCCACTTCTAAAAGGCCAGATACCATCTTTCCCCCTTTTTAAGACACTGTCTTATAATTTTTTTCCCTCAAAAAAACACAGGGTGGCTTATTTTCGGGGGGATGTCTTATTTTTATTACGTCAGTATGGTACGGTACAGCCTCCCCCTGTGGCGGCACCATGGCTTACTTTTGGGGTACGTCTTACTTCTCACAAAGGTAAAAAAACCCTGCCATGGCTTACTTTATGACTACGTATTAAAAAAGGGGAAACAGGGTAGTTAAAGGCCTGGTTACAGAGGACAGTTTTTACCTGGTGCCTAAAGATAAAGGATTGCGCCAGGAGACCTTCTCTGGGGAGAGCATTCCAGAAACGGGGAGCCACCACAGAAAAAGGTCCATTCTAGTGTTCAAGATCTACCACCCGTAGTGTTTTCCATCATGAACTCCGCCATCTCCTTAAGCAGCCATTACGCCCAGGGTTCAACACCCCTCTATCCTTGCAGTCCACCAAGGAATCAGCCCTGTTACGCAAGAAGCCAGAGCTGCTTATCTAAAGACAACTGTTTCTATTCAGTGTGACCAAGATTGCAATCCACTGGTGGGGGACCAATCGCCAGTTCTCCATGGATCAGCTAACTAAGGCAGGCTCCTGAGGGCCTAGATCTGAGCGAGCATGGATGTCTTGGGTGCTCTTGAGTAGGAGAATCACTTGAAACATAGGTTGGCTGTGCCTCACCTGTCTGCGGACCCAAATTATGCACTCTTGCTTTGTAAATTCAACACCCACTGTTGAACTGAGAGGATTCAAAGCAAGAAGGGAGACTATTCCAGACTGGATTCAACCCAGTTCCAGCCTTGACTCCCCGCAAAAGCATTTGCCTTTAACTCAAACCCCCCTGCATTGTGTTCTGAGGTAATTTCAACAGCGCCACAGGGCACACAAGGCTGGTACTGATTTTCACACACAGCCTAGCTACCCCACTCATATCGAGTGCGCAGCCAGGGCTGTTCTGAAAAACAGTGGTCTGATTCAAGCCCCACCCCTGAAAGATAGTTGACAGGAGGGGGGAATTCATTCCTGCCCTGTAGGGGGGTGGACTAAATGACCCAAGGGGTCCCCTGCTCTATCCAAACCTAGCTGATCAAGACCTAGAGCACATCAAGGGACAAACTCAATCTCTGGGAGAAGAGCTGACCCAGGCTGCTCACTCCACCAACATCCCAAGCTGGGGACGATCCAAGTTTATACTACCAAGTGCTACTGCGTACTTAACCCAGCCTGGCCAAAGATTAGGGACAAGGAAGACACCATGTTGGGGGCAGGTTAGTAAACAGGGCTCTCTGCAACAGGATTTTAGGCAGGTGGTGTCAGGAAGAACATGAAGGCAACCATTGCCACAGCATTCAGTTACAGTGGTACCTCCAGTTGCGGATGGGATCCGTTCCACAGCTCCGGTCAGATCCCGAGGTTTTCGCAACCAGAGGTACCTGTTCTGCGCATGCGACGAAACCCGGAAAAATACTTCCAGGTTTGCTGCGTGCGTATCCTGAAGGATACGTAACCAGAGGTGCGCGTAAGTAGAGGTACCACTGTATATGCCTCATACACTATGCTTTAGAGAACCAAATCCCTGAGAGGGAAAGGAATATGGCCTGTACCTCTTAATTATGTAGGGGACAGGCCACGGTGTAAAGTATTACATGTAAAAAAAAAAAAAAAAAGCCTGGATCTTGCTTACAGTGGGTCAGATATCCAATTTCCCATCCCTGGCCTGGTCAAAACAAGACGTCTTTCTCAGCTGCTACTTTTGCACTGAGATTTGAGAAAAGGGAGCTGAGGCATGGGCGACTACAGAGAAGCTTCTTTGCAATGGTTCTGGCAGGGGCTACAACCATCTCTTCTGAGCACATGATGAATGGCAAGGCAAGTGAGGAAGGGCTACTAGAGGGTTAAAGGGATGCAAGTGCCACCCTAGAAGTCTCCAGCATTCTGTTGCACCCAACACTTCCACCCCCATTTCTCATTCTATTATCCTCAAAGGAACATCCCTCCCTAGGTAGTGCCAATAAAGTGTGCACCTGCAGATCTTAGCAGACAAGAGACGAGGCGACAGGTTTGGGGGAAGCTTGTTCTGGGAAGGTGCAGTTGGCCAAGACCCCACACGTCACCTCCAATGGCACTAAAAAAAGGAAGTTCAAGGCAAGCCACACCCAGAGGACAATAGCTAGGAAACTCCCCAATCTCCCAGAAACGGACAGTTGCATCTCATTAATGCTCAGTTTGAGGTGCTTCTTCTAACATGATCAAAAGTGGAGGAAAAGACATTATTAAGCCCTACTGATGGCAAGAGTGAATTGAGTGCTTGCCTTGTGAATTTGTCCCCACCCCTTTTCTAAAAGGTGGTCCCATTTCTGAATTCAGTGACATGGGAAATCTTAACCTGGTGCCCTCCACAGGTTTTGAACTTCCATCTGCCACTGGTCATTGCAGCCCAAAAGATATGGAGGATACTAGGTTGGTGAAATCTGATTTAAGATTATGTAGTAAAGACACTGTTTTCTTTTTTACACACACTATGTATCGAACTGAGCTTCCCTCTACTTGGGACCCTAGTGTTATACGTATCCACTTGGAAGAATTGTTTAAATGTGGTTATTTTAACAATGCACATCAGTGAGAAAATTTGCACTGCAGAAGATTTGCCTTTGCTGTATGAATACATAGGCTATTCCGCAAAAATAAATAAGAGGAACTGTTTTTCACAAAAGGCTCCCAAGGTTTTGATAGGGAAGAGTGAAGTTGGTGCCCATTTTTCCTTTATGTTGTCACTTGTTTCCCTGAAACCTATACTGAGTAAGGTGTCTACATATGCCTTGCGTCTCAAAGGAGGGATGAAGCCTTTCCCCTAATGATAAAAAGAGGATCCGTTTTTTGTCTGGATTAGGAGAAGGTCTCTCATAACCAATGACCTCGTCTGCAACAAAGGAGAGCAGACCCTCATTCTTTCCTAGAGAGCAGATGCTTCTGCCTCACTCTGGTAGCCAATTGTCATTTTACGCAAAGGCACATGTGTGATAACATTTTATTTTGTCTTGTGTGATCAGAAATAAATTCTCATTCCCTGCAAACATATACAGTGGTACCTCTGGTTAAGTACTTAATTCGTTCCGGAGGTCCGTTCTTAACCTGCAGCGTACTTAACCTGAAGCACCACTTTAGCTAATGGGACCTCCTGCTGCCGCTGCGCCGCCAGAGCACGATTTCTGTTCTTAGAGGAGTTCTTAACCTACAGCGTACTTA
The DNA here is from genome assembly GCA_034642065.1 of Darevskia nairensis. NCBI lineage: Eukaryota > Metazoa > Chordata > Lepidosauria > Squamata > Lacertidae > Darevskia > Darevskia nairensis. The sequence continues at coordinate 83,293 of JAWWNI010000204.1, read as the reverse complement.
ACCCGAGGTACCACTGTACAGGTAAGAACTTTTCTCTAAGTGCTGGCTGCCAAGTAGGTGTATGAGCAGCGGAAAGTGGAAGGACAAACTTGAACTTCCCAAAAGAACAAGGATCACTCACATTCTTCCTCTTCCACCTTTAAAATTGGCCCCTTTCTTCCTATACGTTGGTGTTAAAAGGCTAGCATGTGTGTTGGGGTGTGTGTGAAAAAGCAGCAGAAACAATTTCTTTCATTCCTTAATTAACAGAAGTGGGTCTCACTCTGTCCTTCCTCCCTATGGATACAGAATTTTGAGTTCCGTAATGAACAAAGGTGACACTCACTCTCCTCTCCCCCCCACCCAATATCTGAGTAGTGGTTGTCAATGAGGTATACTGTAGTTGGCAGCGTAAGGCACTGAAGAGACACACGTCACCACAATGCAGAATTATTATTTTAAAAGAACCTCTTAAACCTAGCACTTTTTCCCCTCCACCCTAACTCTGAACATAATTTAGCTATGAGGCACCTAGGCAAACAGAAAGACTTTTGAGAGGTGCTAGGAAAAAGATCACCCACACACTCTCTTTATCTGTATGCACAGAACCTAACCAGGCAGAAGCTGAAACCTAAATATATCCCTAAACAAACACAAATGGTGCCTTACAGCTAAATTATGTTCAGGGTTAGGTTAGGGGGAAGGAAAAAAGTGCTAGGTTTAAGAGGTTCTTTCTTTTTCAAAAATAAAAATTGTGCATGGTTTTTCCACCGGGGGGGGGGGGAGTGTTATATAAGCCACAACTGTCTTCCCCAACCGAACTAACTTCAGATGTTGCTGGATTTCGACTCCCATCAACCCCTGATGACTAAACATGGTTAGGGCTTTGGAACCTAGAGGCACCTAGAAAGAGAGCATTACTATGGAGTAAGGTGGAGAGAGAAAAACAAGCTGAATTTTTAACAAGTAGATATAAGAGAACTGCTGCCTAATGGTCTTTTTGTGGGAGGAGGGGGTTACAGGGTTGAATGCCTGAACTTGTTCTTACAAAAACAATATGGTTTATCCCCAATTATATTGGGGGACCATGAAAACATGAGAAAAACCTGCATTTTGGCCCCAAATGGATATTTTCTTTTCTCTATGATCCCTAGCCAACCCTTAAAAATATTTTAATCTTGACATCCCGTCCTTTTAAACATATTTTAATCTCATTCATAAACCTTTAATCCCTTCTGGCATTTTATATATCTTTAGCTTGCTCCTAGTTTTTAAAACTCTTGCTCCCTTACTAAATCACATTGCTGTTAAAATCTTATTCTCTATTCAAAATAGTTTGGTCATCTCCGATTCCCCTCCCATTAAAAAAAAAAAAATTATAGCCCTCTCTCTGCGTTTTAAACCTTTAGTAAAAAGGTAAAGGTAAAGGGACCCCTGACCATTAGGTCCAGTCGTGACAGACTCTGGGGTTGCGGCACTCATCTCGCTTTACTGGCCGAGGGAGCCGGCGTACAGCTTCCGGGTCATGTGGCCAGCACGACAAAGCCGCTTCTGGCGAACCAGAGCAGCGCATGGAAACGCCGTTTACCTTCCCGCTGCAGCGGTACCTATTTATCTACTTGCACTTTGACGTGCTTTCGAACTGCTAGGTGGGCAGGAGCTGGGACCGAGCAACGGGAGCTCACCCCGTCGCAGGAATTCGAACTGCCGACCTTCTGATTGGCAAGTCCAAGGCTCTGTGATTTAACCCACAGCGTCACCCGCGTCCCTTTAGTATCATCCCATTAAAACTTATTTTTCTCTGTAGTCCCCCTCCATCCCTATGCCAGATAAAGCCCCCTCCCCAATATTTCTTTAAAAATGGGGTGCTGGAAGAAAAAAAGGGATGGGGAAAACACAGATTTTCCTTCCTTTTTTAAGTACTTTTACATTTACAGCCGCTCCCTTTTTCTAAAATACTTGAATATCTTCCCCCTTTCTTATTCCCGTTTTTTTTTTTAAAAAAAAAAAAGGTCTATAGCCCCCTCCCTTTTTATCTCTAGTCCCCCTACATGTTCTACTTTATCTCTATCCTCTTCCTATACACACATATAATGTATATACACTCATATACATACACATACACACACACACGTGTATACATACACACACGTATTTATATGTATGAGGTGCTAGTGGGGGAGAAGAGAAAAAGGGAGGGGCATGGCCAAACCAAACCCAGCCCTTCTCGGGCCCTTCGCGCGGAGGGGCGTGGCTTATAGGGCGTGGCCTGCGCGACAAGGCCGCGGCCCGTCAGGCGAAGCGAGGCGCCTGCTTTTGGGGGGGGGGGGAGTTCCTCTCCCCGTTCCTTTCTCTTTTCCTCCTCCTCCTCCTCACCTCCTCAAAGCGGCGCTGGCGGGCAGGGCGGGCATGTCGGCGGGGATGTGGGTCTTTTTATTTCCTTCCTTCTCGCGGGCGAAGCAGTGACTGTTGAGGATCCGCTGCAGGGAGGATTTCACCATCCGGGCCGCCCCCTGGTCGCCGAACCCCCGGTCGGGTCTTTCCCCCCGCCGCCTCCTCCTCCTCCTCCTCCTTCTCTGCTCCCCCTCGCGGCAGCTGCTTCCCTTCCTTCTCCTCCCTTCGGCTGCACAAAATGGCGGAGCGGAACGTTCGGACAGCCGCCTTTATGTAGTGGTGGGCGGTGCCCGGGGGCCTTATGGTCACGCCCACCTCGCGCCTTTTTCGCCTATGGGAGCAAAGGCCGCGTCTACCTTCTAGCATAAGGCGGGTTGCCCATCCCACTCCTCCGCAAATAAGGGCGAGGCCACGCCCACTTCTCCTCCCTCGCTCCCCCCTCCCTGTTCCACCTCTTTTTTCATCTTTACCGTTTTTCCTCTCTGAGGTAAACAATATTTTCTTTCCCCTCCCCCCCTCACCGTGAAGGGCTTTCCTGATTGGCTGAGGGGCCGCGGCGCAGAAAAGAAAGGGGGCGGGTTAAGATGATTGGCAGTTCGCAGAATGCTTTCACACAAACGCACATACAAGAGGGAAGGCGGAGCCATGCTGAAGCGGACTTCTCTCATTGGCCAAGGGAGACTTTGGCGATTCGATTGGCTGAGAAGGTGGTGTTCTTGAAGTAAGTTGAAAATGAGAGAGAGGGAGGGGGCAGCGCCTCAGTGGGCTGAGGTAGTTGCGCATGCGCAGATGTGGAAGCGCGAGAGGGGAGCTTATTACTATTCCCTCATAAATAAATGCCTCGTTATTGAATAATATAAAATTTTATTCATTAGGTAAAACAAATATAAATAAATATTAAATATCCATAAACCCCTTCCTAGAAAACATTTTCCTCAGACGCTCATAAATTGCCTCAGCTGAAATACATAAAATGCGTACTTTTGAAATAATCACACATGCACGCTGAGAGACCCATTTAATACACAGGAATTCCATAAAACAAATATTTCTCATGAAGAATAATTTTCCACAGATAATTTCTTAAAATGTGGATTTTTTTTTCTTTTCTCTTTACCTCATAGAATAGCTCCTCAAGGCACGAACAGAAAACCCTTCATTTTATCCCCCTTTTATCGCATTTTCTATAACATATTATGTTATATTATATTGGCTGATTAATATCCTACAGCCTTTTAAATGTATCTGTGGGAAGGGGGGGAGTTATTGTTTTGGTTTAATTATTCACTTGTGTTTTAACTTTTTTATTATGTGAACTGCCCTGGGGATCTCTTGATGAAGGGCGGTTAATAATAATAATAATAATAATAATAATAATAATAATAATAGTTGTATACAACTTAACAGCAAAATTCTAAACATGTTTACTCAGAAGTAAGCTCCATTGAATTCAGTGGGGCTTACACAGAGTCAATGCACACGGCTAGGCCCATTCATTTCAATGGGTTTCCTCTTTAGAAGACTTCACTGGATGCAGCCCCAGTTACCTCAACCATGTATAGAATTTTTATTGTTATTATTATTCAATTCCCTGTGGTTACATTGACAAACCCATATAGAACACACACAACACCCCCTCCCCACAAAAGAACCTTTTTCAGATTTCATAGAATCATAGAATCCTAGAGTTGGAAGAGACCCCAAGGGCCATCCAGTCCAACCCCCTGCCAAGCAGGAAACACCATCAAAGCATTCCTGACAGGTGGCTGTCAAGCCTCTGCTTAAAGACCTCCAAAGAAGGAGACTCCACCACACTCCTTGGCAGCAAATTCCACTGTCAAACAGCTCTTACTGTCAGGAAATTCTTCCTAATGTTTAGGTGGAATCTTCTTTCTTGTAGTTTGAATCCATTGCTCCGTGTCCTCTTCTCAGGAGCAGCAGAAAACAACCTTTCTCCCTCCTCTATAATACATCCTTTTATATATTTGAACATGGCTATCCTATCACCCCTTAACCTTCTCTTCTCCAGGCTAAACATACCCAGCTCCCTAAGCCGTTCCTCCTAAGGCATTGTTTCCAAGCCTTTGACCATTTTGGTTGCCCTCCTCTGGACACGTTCCAGCTTGTCAGTATCCTTCTTGAACTGTGGTGCCCAGAATTGGACACAGTATTCCAGGTGAGGTCTGACCAGAGCGGAATAAAGTGGTACTATTCCTTCCCTTGATCTAGATGCTATACTCCTATTGATGCAGCCCAGAATTGCATTGGCTTTTTTAGCTGCTGCATCACACTGTTGACTCATGTCAAGTTTATGGTCTACCAAGACTCCTAGATCCTTTTCACATGTACTGCTCTCAAGCCTGGTGTCACCCATCCTGCATTTGTGCCTTTCATTTTTTTTTGCCCAAGTGTAGTAATTTACATTTCTCCCTGTTAAAATTCATCCTGTTTGCCTTGGCCCAGTTCTCTAATCTGCTAAGGTCATTTTGAAGTGTGATCCTGTCCTCTGGGGTATTAGCCACCCCTCCCAATTTGGTGTCATCTGCAAACTTGATCAGGATGCCCTCAAGCCCATCATCCAAGTCATTGATAAAGATGTTGAATAAGACTGGGCCCAAGACAGAACCCTGTGGCACCCCACTAGTCACTTCTCTCCAGGATGAAGGGGATCCATTAATGAACACCCTTTGGGTTCGGTCAGCCAGCCAGTTACAAATCCACTGAATGGTAGCATTGTCTAGCCCGCATTTTACCAGCTTCTTTACAAGAATATCATGGGGCACCTTGTCAAAGGCCTTGCTGAAATCAAGATAGGCTACATCCACAGTGTTCCCTTCGACTACCAGGCTTGTAATTCTGTCAAAAAATGAGATCAGATTAAAAATCCCTTGACCCTTAACCGTACATTTATTTAGTTCTAAAAAATATATTCATCAGCCATCAAACTAATTATTTCTGGGGCAGGAAACGCTCACGTTGGTGTATGATGAAGACATTTAAACATTGCAAAATCATAAAATCATAACATACAAAAAAAAAGGAAGAAAAGAAGGAGAAGAATGGCCAACACTGAATTAAATAAAGGGTGCCTCCATACTGGTGTGCTGTTGTTTTTTTCTTTGTGGCTGTATTCTGCCATCATTGTGCACATCAGTCATCTATATAAATAAAAATGTAAATGTTCGTTTGTTCAAAATCTAAAGAAAGTCTAAGAAAGTCCTTCAACGATTGCTTTGAAAATTTGACAGAACGTTGCATTGGAATAGGGGAGTGTTTTTATATACCTATCTTATAAAGATGTCACACCTGTGACAGGTAAAAACATGATTTTTGCATACACACGCACGAAACCCTGTCTGTGGTGCCCACCCATTTCCCCAAGAATGAGACATGAGACCAGAACAGTGATGGCTAACCTTGACACTCCAGATGTTTTGGGACTACAACTCCCATCATCCCTGACCACTGGTCCTGTTAGCTAGGGATGATGGGAGTTGTAGTTCCAAAACATCTGGAGTGTCAAGGTTAGCCATCACTGGACTAAAGACTACCTTGCCAAGGCCTAAAACTGCCAAAGTTGTGACGAAATGCTGCGGGGAGGGCGAAACCTGCCAATGCAGGGAAATTCCGTCCCGGTTCCGAATACGGCAACCATCATAAGACCACAGCAGCGCCCGCAGACCTGTAACGCAAAGTGTTAGGCTGTAAGGAAAGCACTGTTAGCTTGATGACCACTGCCTTCAGACGGAACTGTATGGAGAGAAGAACTATTATTAACTAGTTGAAGTTAGCCCCTTAAATAACGGGCGCTAGAGGAGGAGGAGGCAGGAGGAGGCAGAGCCCCAGGAGGAGGAGGCGAGGAGGCGAGGAGCCACGGCGTCCTCCTCGGGCCGCTTCCCCCGTCGGGCGGTAGAACAGCGTCCGCTGGGGGGTGGAGAGGGGCTCCCTCCCCCTTCTTCTTTTTCCCCGGGGGCGGCTGTAGCGGCGGCGAGGATGGGTCGGCCCTCCTTGGCTTCCAGAGCACCGGCGCTCCGTTGGATGGGCCGTCCCAGGCCGCTAGGCCTCGGAGCCGCGGGGATTGGGCTCTGCGTCCGTGCGAGGCAGCGGCACTGGCGCAACTGACAACGCGCGTGCGCCGCCGCTGCCTCCCGGACACGCCCCCCTCTCCGGCCGCTCCAATGCCTGCGTCCCTGTTGGGGGGGGGGAAGTAGAGCTCTCCAATCCATGCATCACGCAGTTCCACTGACACACAGTGGACGCAGGGACACTTGAAGATTATTATATGTGACTAGTTGAATTCAGCCCGTTGATAACGGGCTCTAGCGGGGGCGAGCGGGACCCGAGGCGCGGAGGCGGCCAGCGGCGGCGGCCGGGGCGAGGAGGTTGTGGGGCGGCGTCCTCGTCCTCCTCGCCACCGCTGCCTCCAGGCCGGGCCGGCCGTCCTCCTCCTCCTCCTCGGGGCTCCTCCGTCGAGGTGGCAGCTGCGGCGGCCCGGCAATGGCGGCGGCGCAGTTTCGCCCGGCCGGAAGTGTCTCTGCGTCGTCCCGCCCCCCTCTCCGCCCCCTCCAATCCCTGCGTCCCCGTTTGACATGCGCAGAACGCACTTCCGTGACACACGGAAAAGCAGGGACACTTGAAGATTATTATATGTGATTTGAGGGCGGGAGGGTGGGTGAACCTGGAAAGGAAAAGGAACCAAAGAGGGCTGGCTGAAGAGCTCAGACCCTTTTCAAGCACCTTGACCCCGCCCCTGGCTGGCTGGCCATTGCTCACCTGGCCGAGGGCGGGTCAAGGGGCCAGCCTGAGCAGGTGGGCAGCTCCCTCCCAAACCCCGCCCACCCGAGAGGGGAGGGCGGAAATTGCCAAAAACAGCGCCATCTGCTGGACATAAAAGTAGCAAGGAGCGGATTCTGCCCCCACCCTTGTTTGTGTGTGTGTGCAGGGGGCGGAGCCAGCAGTTTTGGCGGGAAAATGAAAGGCGGGAGGAAGAAAGGGGAAGCCATTTCTGTGGTCTGATGGGGGCACCTTGGAGGGGAAGGTGGGGAAGGAGCCTCTCCGCTGGGAGAGGAGGCAGGCGGCAGTTCAATAACCTGTGCGGGGTCTCCTTCCAGTACAGGAGGTGGGGGAGATATTCGACAGGGAAGCCGGCCTGCATCCAGTCAACCACTCTGGTCCTAAAAGTAGCACACGGTAAATTAAATATTTTACCAATCTATTTCAATGTCTGTGAGGGAGGAAGAAAGGGGGGATTGGGAGAGGGATAGTCTGAGGGGAGACCTTGGAGGGGAAGGTGGGGAAGGAACATCTTCAATTCATTGTTTATAATAATAATAATAATAATAATAATTTATTATTTGTACCCCGCCCATCTGGCTGGGTCCCCCCAGCCACCCTGGGCGGCCTCCAACAGATATTAAAATACATTAAAATATCACAAGTTAATGTGCTGAATCCTGATTCAGCTCATTTTATTGTTTTATATAGGACTTTTTACCAGCATTTGTAATATGTGTCTTTTGGTGCAATGGCCTGTAGGCTACGCAAATAAAGTTTGTTTGTTGTTGTTGTTGTATCACAAGTTAAAAACTTCCCTAAATATTTTCTGGTATTTTCTGAATGTAGGATAGTTGTTTATCCCTTTGTCTTTATCTTTATGTCTTTATTGTCATTGTACAAGTACAACGAAATTGGATTTAAAATAATAATAATAATAATACAGTGGTACCTCGACTAGCGAAGATAATGCGTTCCGTCGCGATCTTCGCTAGTCGAAAACGACGTTCGGCGAATCCCCCATAGGGCTGCATCAGGGGAAAACGCGCTAGGCGAAGAAATCCTATTCCCAACTTCGTTCGTCGAAAAAACGCCATTCAAAGCAGCCGCGACGCCTGTTCTTTAGGCGAAGAAATTCGCTAGTGGCGGCCATTTTTTCCCCCCGGAAGTCGTTCGTTCCGCGAAAATGACGTTGGGAGGGTCATTCGCTGGGCGAGGTACCACTGTAATTAAATGTTTTTTAAAAAAATCATTTTTCATTTAAACAATTGTTTCCCCAACCAAAAATGGACTCAACATGAGTAACAGCAGTAACCTCTGCTGGGAGGGCGTTCCACAGGGCGGGCGCCACCACCGAGAAGGCCCTCTGCCTGGTTCCCTGTAGCTTCGCTTCTCGCAGCGAGGGAACCGCCAGAAGGCCCTCGGCGCTGGATCTCAGTGTCCAGGCTTAATGGTGGGGATGGAGACGCTCCTTCAGGTATACAGGACCCAGGCCGTATAGGGCTTTAAAGGTCAGCACCAACACTTTGAATTGTGCTCAGAAACGTACTGGGAGCCAATGTAGTTCTCTCAGGACCGGTGTTATGTGGTCCCAGCGGCCGCTCCCAGTCACCAGTCTAGCTGCCGCATTCTGGATTAATTGCAGTTTCCGGGTCACCTTCAAAGGTAGCCCCACGTAGAGTGCATTGCAGTAGTCCAAGCGGGAGATAACCAGAGCATGCACCACTCTGTCGAGACAGTCTGTGGGCAGGTAGGGTCTCAGCCTGCGCACCAGATGGAGCTGGTAGACAGCTGCCCTGGACACAGAATTAACCTGCGCCTCCATGGACAGCTGTGAGTCCAAAATGACTCCCAGGCTGTGGCACCTGGTCCTTCAGGGGCACAGTTACCCCATTCAGGACCAGGGAGTCCCCCACGCCCGCTCGCACCCTATCCCCCAAAAACAGTACTTCTGTCTTGTCAGGATTCAACCTCAATCTTATCATTTCCCAGTCCTCCACATATGAAAAAATGACCCTTCAGCATTTCCAAAATTTACTTGATACAGTCTTGTACATCTTGGCCAGTTTATTCAGCTGCTTAATGCTGAGTCAGATTATGGGTGCATCTCATTCAGTATTTCCTACACTGGCTGGCAGCAGCTCCGCTTCGCTCAAGGTTTGAACTGCTGTACTGCTGAGTTGTATGTGGAGTTGGCAAGTCTGGCAACAAATCTTAGAGACCAGGAGGAGTCAGTATTAAGGGAGGAGTGGGACCCTTTCATAGAATATTTGAAGGAATATAATAGTCAGATAAATTTGCAAGTAGGATTCAAACTGTGAACAGCAGTGAAAAACAATTTAGACATTATGCTAAGTTGAAGAGGGCTGTTAGGTATGATATGCAGCAAAATAAGGAGAAATAAGGAAACCATGGGATGGAGGGTAAGTTCATATGTATTAGAAAGAATGGTATCAAATATGTACTAAGGGTTTGAAAAGTTTAAAATAAAATATATATTAAATAATTGTACATGGAACCGAACGAACCGGCCTATTGCTCAGCTACTTGATGGAGAAATGGAATAATTAATAACCAGCATTTGTGCTTTCCGTACATGAACTGCCCAATGTGCGCATTTGGAAGAGAAGTGTTTAGGCACGCGGAATGCGAGCCCCGATGCATTCCTGACAAAGCGCATACAACGCAGGCATCTGCTTGCTTGGATAGCGCATTTCCCGGAGACACTGTGGGTTGCAATAACAGGCCAGTGTGGCGCACTCAGTCCTCCATAATGTGGATCAGCTCCACTATAACAGAGAGATTAAGTGGGATCAGCTAATTCTACAGGGCGTCCCTTCCTGGAAGAAGAAAAGAGAACAGGGTGAGGGAGAGATCTGCCCTCAAAACACGGAAGCACCATTCTGCCGGCCTGAGTACAGCTAATCCCTGGGATGCAAAACGAGCGGGCGTTGAGATGTTATGAATGATCGTGACCTGTAAGGAAGTTAGCATCAAAAGGCGCACAGTGTGTAGCTAAACTCTGGAACTCCCTCCTACAGGAGGCAGTGGTGGCTACCAACTTTGATGACTTTAAAGGAGATTTGGATGAATTCATGGAGGAGAGGACTTTTTTTTGTTTTTGGACTACAATTCCCATCATCCCTGACCACTGGGCATGCTATCTAGGGATGGGAGTTGTAATCCAAAAACAGCTGGAAACCCAGGTTTGGGAAACCCTGGTGCAGACCATCCTTTGTCAACCTGGTGCCATCCAGATGTTTGGGCTCCAACTCCCATCCGGCGGCGCTGGCACGGTCAGGCTCTGCCTCAATCTACCGTCTTTCCCCCTTTTTAAGACACCGTCTTATAATTTTTTCCCCTCAAAAAAACACAGGGTGGCTTATTTTCGGGGGGATGTCTTATTTTTATTACATCAGTATGGTATGGTACAGCCTCCCCCTGCGCGCTAAGCATGCGGGGCAGAACTCCGCAAGAGGCGCGTTTTCCCCCCACGCCTCTCGCTGGTTCCCTGTGCATGGGGAACAGGCGGGGCAGGAAGAGGCGTCTTTCCCCCCCTCCACGCCTCTCCCTGCGCGCTAAGCAGGTGGGGCAGAACTCCGCAAGAGGCGCGTCCCCCCCCCCGTGCCTCTCACTGGTTTGCTGGCTCCCTGCGCACGCAGGAGGGGCTGAGGAGGCGACGGGAACAATGGCGGCACCATGGCTTACTTTTGGGGTACGTCTTACTTCTCACAAAGGTAAAAAAAACCTGCCATGGCTTACTTTATGACTACGTATTAAAAAAGGGGAAACAGGGTATATACACAGGGGAAAGAAGTGCATCTTTGCAAAGAGTGGGGGTGGCAGGTGGGGAGAAATCTAGCTCCAGAGTGGTGTGGGTTTTTTTCTGTGGGTGGGCTTATTGTGCAGCATAAACACAGTCTGCTGGATCCAGCCAACAGCCCATCAAGAAACAGAATTTTAGCATTCGAAGGGACCCTGAGGGTCATCTAGTCCAACCCCCTGCAAGTTGTCCCATATGGGAATCAAACCTGCAACCTTGGTTCCAACCAGCATCCCGTTGTTACCGTGGCCAACCAAATGCCACCAATGCGAAGCCCACGAGCTGTAATTGTTTGAAATGCAATTAGTTAAAATGCAAATTTAAAAGTGGTTAAAATGTATTTGGATCCTGTATTTGTAAAGTGCAATGCCTATCTATAGATGTAAAAGAATAGAGAGTTAAGTGCTATGCTGTATAGTTAAGTTTGGAACTTTATAGAGTTTATTATAGCTTAATAGTATTATAAAGTACCGTATTTTTCCGTGTATGACTAGGGTTTTTTTCCTTTTAAAAATGTCAAAAATTAGGAGGCGTCTTAGTGCCAAGGGTGGACTGGCGATTGGTTGTTGCCACAAAAATAGGGGGCGTCTTATACATGGAAAAATACGATATACAGTGATGCCTCGGGTTAAGTACTTAATTTGTTCCGGAGGTCCGTTCTTAACTTGAAGCGTACTTAACCTGAAGCACCACTTTAGCTAATGGGACCTCCTGCTGCTGCTGCAATTTCTGAAACACAATTTCTGTTCTTAGCGGAGTTCTTAACCTGAAGCGTACGTAACCTGAAGCGTACTTAACCCGAGGTACCACTGTATAAGGTATTGTGTGCACGATACACATATTAAAAAATTCCTTCCAGTAGCACCTTAGAGACCAACTAAGTTTGTTATTGGTATGTGCTTTCGTGTGCATGCACACTTCAGCTCATACTGTATACCTGAAGGAGCGTCTCCACCCCCACTATTCAGCCCGGACTCTGAGGTCCAGCTCCGAGGGCCTTCTGGCAGTTCCCTCACTGCGAGAAGCAAAGCTACAGGGAACCAGGCAGAGGGCCTTCTCGGTGGTGGCACCCGCCCTGTGGAACGCCCTCCCAGCAGAGGTCAAAGAGATAGACAACTATCTGACATTCAGAAAATACCTGAAGGCAGCCCTGTTTAGGGAAGTTTTTAATCTGTGACGTGTTAATGTATTTTAATGTTTGCTGGAAGCCGCCCAGAGTGGCTGGGGAGACCCAGCCAGATGGGCGGGGTACAAATAATAAATCATTATTATTATTATTATTATTATTATTATTATTATACCAAGAACAAACTTAGTTGGTCTCCAAGGTGCTACTGGAAGGAATTTTTTTTTATTTTGTTTTGACTGGCAGACCAACACGGCAACCTACCTGTAACTAGAACGATACACATATATTTGCGTATTAATAATAATAATAATAATTTATTATTTATACCCCGCCCATCTGGCCGGGTTTCCCCAGCCACAGGAACCCCAAAATGCCTTTTTACCATTCCTGCCCATTGCTAAATCGAGGCTGGTATATGCAACCTCGCCCATGCAATGATTTTTCAGGGGTGGGACATGTGACGGAAAAGTTTGTTTGAGTCACTGAGTGCGTGTGGTTTTTCCCCCCCTGCCAGCAAACAGTTAACTAGCAAGACAAACAAACCAGTTGGTGGCAGTCTTGAGACAGGATACAAAAAAAGCCACACAGTGGCCACTGTAGGATAAACGATGATAAACTCAAATAATTTTCTTTATTAATAACACAACCGCCGGACAGTGTTCCGGTAAATCACTGTTTCGGATGCTTCTTCAGCTAACAGCTAACAAAGCTGTAAAGACCACAGGTTGTTTCTGAATTCATTCCATTATATTGTGGTTTTTGAGTTTATGTATGTATATCCACGCAGATGTTTATTTCTGTTTATCTATCTTTACAGCTTTGTTAGCTGTTAGCTGAAGAAGCATCCGAAACAGTGATTTACCGGAACACTGTCCGGCGGTTGTGTTAGTAACAGTTAACTAGCAACAGCTCCTGATTTCCCAGGGCAGCAGTTGGAGTGGAGGGAGAGACATTTGAAGTGGAGGGAGAGATTAATGGGGGGTCTGGGAGTTGGATTCGGTCAGGAGAGCTCGTTCTGACGGGTGGATGGGGGTGTAGAGCTGAGGAGAGCCAAGAACCCACATGGAGCAGGGCCGTAGGAAGGGGGTGAGGTCCGCCCCGGGTGTCATCTCTGAGGGGGTGCCAAAATGGTGCACTTACCATAGGGCCTGGCCCGCAGCGCGCCCGAGCCATGTGTCTCTCCTGGGAGTGATGCAGTGGCTCGGGCCCTGCGCTGCCCGAAACGGCAGTGTGGGGCTTGGATCCGCCAGGTGGACTCCGTGGGCAGCTAGCCGCGGCACACCCACCCACCCCCGGGTGGATTGCCCTGCCCCCACCGCTCTGGGTGCCGGAGCAGCTAGCTACACCCCTGGCAGGGAGAGAAAGTGCCGCTGCACCTTTGCAACATCAACAGAAGTCTCATGTCCAGATCGAGGGAAGTCATAGTCCAACTTTGTTCTACCTTAATCAGACCACACAATGTCCAGTTCTGGGCACCAGAAGGTTGAACTAAATGACTCTTGGAGATGACTCTTCCAACTCTCTATGATTCTATGAGATTCCCAGTCCTTTAGGGAGATGCTGGGAACTGAACCTAGGACCTCAGCAAGTAAGTTGATGTTGACATTATTATTATTACTAGTGAATTAAGCCCGTTAAAAACGGGCGCGGGTGAGGGGGTGAAGGCTTCGCTCTGCCTGTCGGTCCTCAGGTGCTGCCAGGAGCCTGTGGGACGCAGCAGGCGGCGAGGGGAGGCGGAGAGCGGCGCCCGGGAGAGGGAGTCGCGGAGCGGAGCGCAGAAGAAAAGAGCGCTGTGCGCGCCTCCGTCGTCCCCTTAGGCAGCCGTACCGGCCGCGACTCCTCGCCGCCACCTCCGCCTTCTCCTCACGGGTGCAGCTGCGGCGCCGAGGCGGCCAGCGCGCCCGGCGCCCTTCCCCTTCCCGCCCAGCTCGGCTCTCTCCCCTGGGCTCCATGAGGGAGAAGGAGCGCCCCACTGAGGCAGAACAGCGGGCGCTGGGGGGTGGAGAGGGGCTCCCTCCCCCTTCTTCCTTTCCCCCGGGGGCGGCTGTAGCGGCGGCGGCGGTGGCTTCTTTTCCCCCGGGGGCGGCGGTAGCGGCGGCGAGGATGGGGCGGCCCTCTGCATCCGTGCAAGGCAGCGGCGCTGGCGCAACTGAGAACGCGCGTGCGCCGCCGCTGCCTCGCGGACACGCCCCCCTCTCCGCCCGCTCCAATCCCTGCGTCCGTGTGGGTCCCGGACATGCGCAGTAGCGCACTTCCATGACGCACAGAAAGTGGACGCAGGGACACAGCAAGATTATTATATAGGACTAGTGGACGTTCAGCCCGTTAAATTAACGGGCGCTAGAACATATGTGGTGAAACATTTTTAAAAACAGGACTTATTTCCCTCAGGCAAGTGGGATTAGGACAGCAGCCTTCAGGTAAGGCAGCCGGGCCTCATCCTGCGGCGCGTCCGAGAGAAGCTGTGAGGGAAACTGGCCCCTCCCGTTACATAAAAGTCCCTCAAGCGTGCGGCGGAGGAGGGGGAATGGGCTCAAATCCCACGTACTGGGGAGGGGGGGTCCGGTTTCCCTCCGTGTGGAAACGGCCATGGCAGCCCCCGCCTCTCTTTGCCCTTTTGGCTCCCAGCCCCTTCACGAACAGGGTCATGGCGAGGACGGGACGGGGGCTGCTTGGAGCCCCTGAGGGAGGGAGGCCGTCGGCCTAGGGCGGGCGTGTGAGAGGAATCCTTGTGCAACTCCCATCACTCACACACACAAAATGGCCGCCAGCAACTTTCTTTGAGTGCAGGGCGAGGCAGCCCCTCCCCTCCCGCACTTCCGATTGGCGGCCTCCAACCGTCTCATCTGCATAGAGTCTCTGCGTCGTCCAATCCCTGCGTCCGTGTGGGGCATGCCCAGTTGCGAATTCCACTGACACACGGAAAGTACGGACGGACACAGGCACTTTATTATATAGGATGAAATCGGGGGACCATAGGAAGCTGTCTTACACTAAATCACACCACAGGTCTATCTAAACCCAACGCCAGCCCACCCTAACCAACCTTTAACAACCAAGGACCCCCTTGAGGTTCGACCCCTGAAACCCCACCTTGAACCCGCAACTTTTTTTGCTGTGTGCTTTTTCCATAAAATGTCTGTACCACTTGACTATAGAACAACAACAGTCTCAAAGTGGTGTTTCTCAATAGAATTAAAGCCATTAAAAGTATTCAGGGCTGGGTGGGATTCTTTAAAACTATCACAGGTCTCGATAAAACCTGTGATAAAATGAAAACCTGTGGCAAGCTGGAACATGTCCAGAGGCTCCGGGCGCTGTACTGGCTGTGACGTCGAATGGGCAGGCCCGGAGTAAAAGGGACGGGTCCTGGACGCGAAGGAGCGAATCAGAGAGGGGGAGGGAAAGCAGGAGGCGGGAGCCGCCCTTCAGCCTGCGCCCAACTTCATTCGCGCGCGGTGGCGGCTGCAGCAGGAGGAGGAGACGGAAGGCGCGCCTTCCCGCCCGCCCGCCTCAGGTTTGGTGTCCGCCGACGGCCAGAGACTGGGTCCCCGTCGCCGGCTTCTGAAGCTTCAGGCAGCGGTTGCGAGGAGGTCTGTGCGTGTGTGTTTGTGGAGCAGCGGTGGCGGCTGCCGGACGGTGAAAGAGCGGATTATTCCTGGCTTCGAGAAGTTAGTTAGCCGGGAGAATGCATTATGAGGAGCCCTCTTCGCCGGCCTTGCAGCGTCCGCGCTATGGCTTTAAGTACCCCGGCGCTGACTTGCCTCTCTTGCTGCCTTAGTGATCAGCAGCCAAAAAAGGGGGGGAAAGCTCTCCCCCTAAAAAAAGCTCAACAACTCGTCTTTCTCCCCCTCCCAAAATCTCAATGACAATGGGCAATTGCAGGGAGAACTCCTTCCCTCTTGCCGACACACAGCTGGTCACTGTGTGTGTGTGTGTGTGTGTGTGTGTGTGTGTGTGTGTGTGTGTGTGTGTGTGTTGCACGGGCTGTTCCCCCCCCTCCCTCATGCCGACGGGATTCATCGTTGCAAGGGAGCTTGGGAAACTGAGTTCCCTGGCATGGTGAGTAGTTCCTTTGTGAGGGCTGAGGATCCTGAGAAACTTCTTCAGTAATCAAAGAATTCAGGATTTAGTGTGCTCTTGCTAAAGTTTCCAGTGCTACTGCTTACAAAATTAATTAAAATGAATAAATAATTTTTTAAAAAATAATCATTGTGCATTTTAAGTTATCAAAGAGAGTAATTGAGTTTGTGTGCAGCTTTGGTTGTGCCGTTGCAGGGGAAAACAGCTTTTGTTTTAAGTTCAGTTCAGGAGCAAAAGTCCCATTAACCAGGTAAATTAAATATTTTAATTAGCTATTAATTTGCAAAAATATATTTTACATTGTTAAGTGAAAGTCCTTTTTTTCTTCAGATTGACAGCTGACTGCACGATCCTGTATATATAGCATTAAGGTAAGAAACAATATATGCAGTGTTATATTTATTTTAAATGTCGCAATGGTTTTGCGGCTCCCAGTTTGTTTTTTTCTTCGGAAACGGGTCCAAGTGGCTCTTTTTGTCTTAAAGGTTGCAGACCCCTGGCATAGAGTCTCTGCGTCGTCCAATCCCTGCGTCCGTGTGGGGCATGCCCAGTTGCGAATTCCACTGACACACGGAAAGTACGGACGGACATAGGCTCTTTATTATATAGGATTATTATTATTATTACTATTGCAAGTGTGAGATCTAGAAACTTGATACGCTGCCTTATGCAGAGTCAGACCTTGCATTAGTCCACGTTGCTCAGTATCATCTACACCAGGGGTTGGCAAGGTTTACCTCGCCTGGGCCGGTTCACTCCCACAGAGATTGCACCGTGGGCTGGAATGTGTCTGTTTTCTGTTCAAAACCTGGTTTTTTTTTTTATCTTGGTTAATTAAGTTTTTTAGAAAAACAAAATAAAAAATAAAAAAATTCATTCCGGTAGCACCTTAGAGACCAACTAAGTTTGTTCTTGGTATGAATTTCCTCCAGTTGCTTCTGTCGCCTTGCCTCCCGCCGGGCTGGTCCTGCCAGGCCACGCCCCTTAACCCTGTCTCCGTCAATCAGCACGGGGTGAGGGGGAGGGGAGGGGGAGGCAAGTGGAAAGAGAGGGGAGGGGTGAGCTCTGGCGCTTCTGTGAGTGGTAGGCCGCCTGCACCAATCCGGGTGAGCCATTGTGGAAGGAGGCGGGGAGAAGACAATAGGTCGCGAAGGGTGGCGGTGGAATGCGGGTAGAAGCGGGGCAGGGTTTAGTGGTGAGTGGTTCTGCCCACTGGGCGGGGCAAGGCAAAGCTGGGAGGAGCCTCTGGCTTGACTGTTTTCACTGTGGCCAGCCAAATGCCCAAAGGGGGAACTCCCAAGCAGGATCCAAGCTCTCCATAGATTTAGGAATGAGGGCTGAAATTTAAATAGAAACACAACCCATCACTCCACATTAAGGAGGACTGAGAACTAATACAAGGTTGTTACTTATAAGGTCAAAAAAGGAGAATGATTTCACTTCTTGCTTCACAATTATGGTTTCCACCCATTCACAAATAAATGCAGAGATGCAGGTGTGCATGCCCCAATCTCCCAGGGTTCCAGGTGCTTACACCGGTTCAGTTTCCTTGGAATGAAGGTCAGTGGAGACTGTGGTGTCTTCAGGAGACATGGTTTGATATGCAAAAGTACAACCTGAGCAGAGGATGGAGGGACTCACAGCATCCACGCCCCAACAGATCTTGCTTCTCCATTAGTTGCAGCTATGGGCAGGGGTGTAGCGAGGGGGGCAGGCCGCCCCGGGCAGCGCCCTGGGGTGGGGGTGACACTCGAGGTGGGGGGCACCGCCCCCCACAATCGGCGGCGCCGAAAGCATCACTCGGCGTGCTGCGGCTGGCTGGCTTGCTTGCTTAGGCAGCTGCTGGCGCCTGCTTTCCGTTTTTTATTATTATTAAAGGGCTTTTCTCCCTGCTGCCGGGGTATCCCAGAATCTGGAGGTGAATTGTTTCATTTTCTCGCAGATCTGGCTAGAAACGGAAAACGGGGGGAAAAAGTCCTCAGCGGTGGTCATCTGCTCAGAGCCACACCTCAGTCAAGGAGACTCCTGGCACCCCATCAGAGCCCATCTCTCTCTCCTCAAACCAGCTGGGCTGCGGAGCTCTTTGGTGCCCGGCTTTGGAATCATTGTCTTTCTGGCTATTGAGCGTGCTGTGCTCGGGCTGCCTTGGGCCCGCGATCGACCAAGATCAACCCCCTGATCAACTGATCAATCAGGATCGGTTGGTTGGACGTGTCTGATACAGAAATTAGTTTGGGTAACAAACGCCTTTTAAAAAACAGGAGGAGCTGCATTCTTCGAAGACGGTGCCTGGAATGAGAGGCCCGTTAGGCCAGGGGTGATTTCCTTGAACATCAGTGGGAATGTGCCCAGTTTAGGGAGGATAGGGGCAAACTGGAATGGGTGGGGAACAATCCGATGAGGAACGGTTGGAAGGGAGAGGTAAAAGATGCCCGCTTGCAGGCAGAAGTTCTCTCCCCTCTTCCTAGTGCTGCTGACAGGGCTTCTCCCTCTTCCTCCGCAGTTCTCCGAAATGGATATCGGCGACTCTGAGGTTGTGTGCAGGAGGACCCCAAATGGGAAGAATACCTTCGCCCCCGAGAGAGACGCTGGCCTGGACAGCCCCCTGAGCTTAGACTATGAAGCCTACGAGAGCGACACCTTGGGGGGCTCTGGACACCTCAAGCAGGTACGTGGAAAGTCTCTGGTGGCCAATCTCCAGTTGAAATATTTGGTTACACAATGTGAGAAAAATGAGGCTGGACTAGGCAGATCTTTCCTACGAGTTATTTAGGAAATAGAGATCCTCTGGTGACATCTTGGCCTGCTCTGTCCTTCAGACTTCTTCACGTTGCTATTTTTGTTTTGTTTTTGTCCCACAGCTTCAGGAAAAGGAAGAGTGGCCTGGCATCATCCCGGAATATATTAGCAGCCAAGGGCCGCCTCACAATAATTCGGCCAGGGATGCTCTGTAGGGGCTGTGACTTCCACCTGGAGACAACACAGAAGAACACCTGGAGCCAAGAGGGAAGAAGGTTGGAAGCGCATGGGGATTCAGTCCTCGGAACTGCCTGCCACCAGAAGAGGTGAGAGGGCAGGCTTGGGTGGCCTTAAAAGGGGCAGAAGACACTCATAAATCAGAGGCGGTGGCCCCTTAACTAGGGTTGCCATATTTCAAGAAGGAAAAAAACAGACACCCATGCCAATGGCACACCTAGTCTGGAATCCTGTTCTCACTGTGGGCAGCCAGATGCCCAAAGGGGGAACTCCCAAACAGGATCCAAGCTCTCCATAGATGTAGGAATGAGGACTGAAATTTAAATAGAAACACAACCCATCACTCCACATTAAGGAGGACTAATAACTAATACAGTAGTACCTCGACTAACGACGATAATGCGTTCCGACGCGATCGTCGTTAGGCGAAAAAATGCGTTCCGCGAAGCCCCATAGGAACACATTGAAAAAAAATTCGTAAGTCGAAAAAATCCTATTTAAAGCGGCCGCGACGTCTTTTCGCTGGGCGAAGAAATTCGTTTCCGGCGGCCATTTTGTTTTACCGGAAGTCCTTCGTTAGGCGAAAACGATGTTGGGCGAGTTATTCGTTAGGAGAGGTACCACTGTACAAGGTTGTTACTTACAAGGTCAAAAAAGGAGAATGATTTCACTTCTTGCTTCACAATTATGGTTTCCACCCATCCACAAATAAATGCAGAGATGCAGGTGTGCATGCCCCAATCTCCCAGGGTTCCAGGTGCTCACGTAGGTTCAGTTTCCTTGGACTGAAGGTTGGCGGAGACTGTGGTGTCTTCAGGGTACATGGTTTCATTTGCACAAGTACAACCTGAGCCCTGTGGGGGCCTCTGGGATAAAGAGAGTGGGGGCCTCAGGCTGCGCAGGAACAGTATCCCTCTCGCAGAGGGGCAGGGACCCCACAACAGCCCTCCTTCGCCTCTGCCAGCGGCCAACGGGAGCAGGAAGTGTCCCCAGAAGAGGAAGCACGGAGGGGGAGCATGAGCAGGCCACAGCAGTGGAGCTGCAGCCGCGGCTGCAAAACCAGTGCTCTCTGCCCCCCAGCCCGGAGGAGGAGGCAGGAGCCCTCAATGTGTGCTGCAATATCAAGGAGGCAATGGTAATGGCTTGGAAGGGCAGGAGGTAATAATAATAATAATAATAATAATAATAATAATAATAATAATTTATTATTTGTACCCTGCCCATCTGGCCAGGTCTCCCCAGCCACTCTGGGCGGCTTCCAACAAATATCAAAATACATTAAAATATCACAGATTAAAAGCCTCCCTAAACAGGGCTGCCTTCAGATGTCTTCTAAAGGTCTGGTAGTTGTTGTTCTCTTTGACCTCTGCTGGGAGGGCGTTCCACAGGGTGGGTGCCACCACCGAGAAGGCCCTCTGCCTGGTTCCCTGTAGCTTTGCTTCTCGCAGTGAGGGAACCGCCAGAAGGCCCTTGGCGCTGGATCTCAGTGTCCGGGCTGAACGGTGGGGGTGGAGACGCTCCTTCAGGTATACAGGACCGAGGTAAACAAAAATACAGGCTGTTGGTGATACAATTGAATGAGTGGTTTAAAAAAAAAAAGATATTTCTCTTAGGTTGCTTTTGGTTCAATATTTATTTTGTAACTTTTCTGTTTGCGGGTGTTTCTAGGTGGACAGAAAGATTACCCCTCCCACAGATGGGCAGGGACCCCACGGCAGCCCTCTGCCACCTCCAGCAGTGGCCAAGGTGAGCAGGAAACGTACCCAGAAGAGGAAGCACCAAGGATGCTCAGAGAAGGAGAAGGAGCAGTGGAGTTTCAGGACCAGCGCTCTCTGCTGCCCAGCCCAGAGGAGGAGGTAGGAGCTATGAAGGGCAGGAAGTCCTACGTTTGATCCCCGAGATCTCTAGTTAAAGGGATCAGGAAAGGACTCTCTTAACTTCAGACCCTGGAGAGCCACGGCCAATTAGAGTAGGCATAGCTGGTCTAGATGGACAATAGGTGTTGACCTGGAACAAGGCACCTTCGTATGTACATATGTGTTGCAGCAGAGTGCCAGTCAGTAATCACACAAAGACGGAGTTAACTCTTTACAGTGGAACCTCGACTTACGAAGTTAATGCGTTCAGAATGCACAATCGGAAGTCGAAACGCGATTTCCCATAGGAATGCATTAAAAACGGATTAATGCGCTCCTATGGGAAGAGAAATCGGGGGTCACTTACCTTGTCGATGTGGACGGCCAGGCTCCTGCAGCTCTCCTTTTGTTGCAGGCGGCTCTGAGGGGTGATCGCCACCGCCGCAGCTGCCATGGCGCGCCAAAAAACTGCGCTGCCATGGCCCCCCCCCAAAAAAAAGCATGGGGAAAAGCCTCCCCGCCGGCTGCACTCCCGACCATGACGGGGAAGGGGGAAAAAACACCACGCCATGGTCGGGCTTGCAGCCGGCTGCCATAGCGCGCGGATAAAAGCCTCCCCGCCATGGCGGGGAAGCTTTTATCCGTGCGCCATGGCAGCCGGCTGCACTCCTGACCATGGCGGGGAAGGGGGGAAAAAAAGCCTCCCCGACAAAAAAGGTAGGGGAAGAAGTGGCTGCAGCGCTGCTGCAAGCAGTGCCGCCTGCCTCCAGACGCTCCGGGCTCCGCTCGCGACCAAAATGGCCACTTGAGCGAAGTCCCGCCTTCTCTTCCCTTCCACTGACATAAAAAAAAAAAACCACCGGAAATACAGTGGAACCTCGACTTCTGATTCGGAAGTCGAAGAAATTCGTAAGCCTTCGGCCGCTTTGATCCTTCGTAAATCGAAAAATACGTAAGTCGAGTTACTCGTAAGTCGAGGTTCCACTGTATTAGCAAAAACACGACCTCCACAGAACTGTGGAGTGTCAGGCCTAACGAGCAGAGCAGCTTATTTCTACATCTTACTCCGTGAAAATCAGCTGCCGAGGCTGAAAGTCCGCTGCCCCCCAGGGCTTTTTCTCAAGCAATTGGAGACCGCACCTGCGTGCAGTCAACCTCTGCTCTGCCCTTTTCATGCCTCTCCTTATGCTGGGAGATAGGAGGGAGGCAAGCTTGTTGCAGCAGGAGGGGGAGACAATCGCGACTCTTCCCCAGCCGGACTCATCTCTGCCTCTTGGCCTCCCTCATCCCACTCTCCTGCTGCAGCTTCTGCCTCTGATTGTGGATTTCTCTCTGCCACAGACTCTCCCAGTTCACTAAGCCATGTTACCTCTCCAGTTTAAGA
The DNA here is from genome assembly GCA_034642065.1 of Darevskia nairensis. Lineage (NCBI taxonomy): Eukaryota > Metazoa > Chordata > Lepidosauria > Squamata > Lacertidae > Darevskia > Darevskia nairensis. Next base: position 60,896 of record JAWWNI010000204.1, on the reverse strand, counting down.
CACCTCTTCTTCCCAGTCTTGTCCCTCTGACCACTGACTGTTGTCCTACCCGCACTCCCCGGGCTCTGATCTTTCTTCTCTTGGGCATTCCCCAGCTGGTTCCTCCCATTAACTACCGGTAATTAATTAGTCATCATGGCAGTTTCCCAGAATCTGGATGTGACTCGTTTGCTTTTCTCGCAGGTCAGGCTAGAGACGGAAAGCGGAATAAAGAGTCCCTAGCGGGGGTCATCTACTCGGAGCTGCACCTCAGTCAAGGAGACTGCCAGCACCCCATCAGAGCCCCACATAACCCCCTCGTGCCTCGGTCTCTGTTTCCTCGTCTCCTGGGTCCAGAAGGTCTACAGGAAGGCGCTGGCGCCAGCGCCACTGGCATAACCCAGCAGCAGCAGCAGGCCGGAAGTGGGGAGTAGGCCTCTGGCCAGGTGGCTGAGACGGTGGATTGGCCAGCACCACTGTCATGTCCACCAACAGCCAATGTGCTTCCAGGAGGAACTGGCCGGCCTGTATATAAGAAAAGGAGATCTAAGCAGCAGCTGCATCACCACCCAGGAACCTGCACAAAGAGGTTGTGACGCACAGTCAGTCACACATGGGTTTTCATTGTTTAATGTAGAAATTGCCATATTGGCCCGAATATAAGCCACACTTTCCCCCCAAATTCTGCCCGGGAAAAGTTAAAAAGTGTGGCTTATATTTGCGACCTTACAAAAATTGGCCTTGCCTTCCAAGCCCGGAATGGAGAGCACCCTCCCACTCTGCCCAGGATGCCACCGCAAGGGCCATTGGGGGTGCGGGACAATGGCGCCCCTCCCAACATCGGCTCTCAAGCCACCGGGGGGAAGGTGGAAGGACGCTGGCAAAATGGCGCAGCTTCCCCCCCCTCCCCCGGAAGCAGTGTGGCGCTTCAAATAATCTCCATAATTCTTTTGCTGACCAGAGGGACCCGCGGGGAGTGGCACCCCGGTGAGCTGGGCAGAATAGTAAATCCACACCCCAAGATTTTTCCTTATCAATTGTTCAATATAGAAATTTCAGTTTTGGTAACAAACGCCTTTTAAAAAACAGAGGAGGGGCTGCATGCTTCGAAGACGGTGCCTGGAATGAGAGGCCCATTAGGCCAGGTGTGATTTCCTTGAGCAGGAATGTGCCCAGTTTAGGGTCCCACACTTTAAAGGAGGATAGGGACAAACTGGACCGGGTGGGGAACAGTCTAGGTTGGAAGGGAGTGGAGTATGTTTAGCCTGGCCGGGGTAAAAGATGCCCCGCTTGCGGGCAGAAGTCCTCCGCCCAACCCACCCCCAAGGTTAACATAAGGCTGCCAGGGTGCCCAGTTGGTGGTGCCCCTAGACGGGGCCTCCTTGGTGGCGGCTTCCTGTTTGTGAGCCGCCTTCACTCACGAGGTGCATCCGTCTCCCTCACTATTAGTTTCCAGGAAAAATCTAAAAGCATCCTTGTTTAAACCAGGCATTTGGTAGCGTAAAGCCCTGTCCCTGGCATGACCCCCTCGCGCCTGGCCTGCTCCTGCTCCGAGCCCCCTTGGTGCTTCTTCTCCTGGAGACAATTCCTGCTTATGTTGGCCACTGGTGCCGGAGGGCTGCCATGGAGTCCCTGCCCACATGCGGGAGGGATACTCTTCCTGTATACCTGGAAAGACATGCAAACGGACAACTTACAAAATAAATACTGAACCAAAAGCAACCTAAGAGAAATATCTTCTTTTTTTTAAAACCACTCATTCAATTGTATCACCAACTAGACTGTATTTTTGTTTACCTCCTGCCCTTCCAAGCCATTACCATTGCGCTACGAACCCTGCTGGGCACCACCCCGAATCCAAGCTCTCTTTCTCCTGGAGGCACCCGGAGGGCTGGTGGCAGGGGAACTAGAGCAAGTCGAGCCAGAAGAACTCTCCTGTGCATCAAAGCTCATTGCATTTCGTGCCTCACGTTCTTTCCTGCCCCGTGAATGGCCTGTGCTCACCTGACAGCTCCTTGACAGCTCCTGGTCCAGAGGAGGAGCTCCCAAGGAAAAGCAGGCCAGAGCCCTTTCAGACTCTGCTTCTGGTCCACCCCACCTGGGCTCCACCCCTGCCTCTGCAGACTTGTAAGGAGTGGCCCTTGGGGATTTTGGTAGCCACAACTCACTGGAACTCCCAAGCCAAAAAGAAAGGGGGGGGGAACCCGCTGATTGCTTTCAGGAAAGGAGAGGTTGGGATGTAAACAATTTGGTTCTGAAACAGGCCTCCCAGTTCCTCCTGGAAATGGGACATGCCAGAGTCACGTTGGTGGCCGTCTTGGGTCACCACCAACTGGGCACCCTGGCAGCCTTGTGTTAACCTTGTCGATGGGGGGTGGCGGCGTGGGTGGAGGACTGCCCGCAAGCGGGGCATCTTTTACCCCGGCCAGGCTAAACATTCTCCACTCCCTTCCAACCTAGACTGTTCCCCACCCGGTCCAGTTTGTCCCTATCCTCCTTTAAAGTGTGGGACCCTAAACTGGCCACATTCCCGCTCAAGGAAATCACACCTGGCCTAACGGGCCTCTCATTCCAGGCACCGTCTTCGAAGCATGCAGCCCCTCCTCTGTTTTTTAAAAGGCGTTTGTTACCAAAACTGAAATTTCTATTTTAAACAATTGATAAGGAAAAATCCTGGGGTGTGGATTTACTATTCTGCCCAGCTCCTCCCCACGGGTCCCTCTGGTCAGCAAAAGAATTTTGGAGATTATTTGATTCTATTATATTGGATAGTCAGAGGAAAAATCATATCTGGTATCCGCTTATTGCTACAATTTTGTTGACTTCTGCACCTCCAGTCTTTGCTGTTGTGTATGGTGCATTTGTCAATGGTCATTGTCCTGGCCCTAGTTTGAGGCTGTGGTGGAGACTTGGGATTTTTGGGGAGTCGTTTAACTACCCCCCACTCTTGGTTTTAAAACAAATGTGTGACTGATCGTTGTCCTGGGTGGTGATGCTGCTGCTGCTTATAGCTAATCCTAACCCCAATTGCTTTTAGGAGTTGTTATCTGGTTTTAGAATAATTTTAATTTGGTGGCTTTTGTTTTGTTTTGAAGTTTCAATTATATTGTATATGGTGTTCTTTTCTTTTTTTCCCTTCCTTTTCCTTTCCCCCCTTTTCACATCATATTTTACCCTGTACACTTAAAATTATATACACATTGCTTTTTATCTTCAATAAAGAATATATATATAATAGATTGAACAATAACAATCTTGTAATGTTTATACGCTCTGTTTCTGGTGGGTTTTTCTTTTGGTATTGTATTTTGATGTTATTTTTCACTTTTTTTTTACTGTTTGCACTTACAATTACATACACATTATCTTCATCTTTCAATCCTATATAATAAAGTGGCTGTGTCCCTGCGTCCGTTCCGTGTGTCACGGAATTGCGCTACTGCGCATGTCCGTGTCCCACATGGACGCAGGGATTGGAGCGGGCAGAGAGGGGGGCGTGTCCGCGAGGCAGCGGCGGCGCACGTGCGTTGTCATTTGTGCCAGCACCGCTGCCTCGCACGGACGCAGAGGGCCGCCCCATCCTCGCCGCCGCTACCCCAAGGGAAGGAAGAGCTAGAACTGGGGCCGAAGTCAGAATACCTGGAGCCAGGGGCGTGCGCACCGGGGAGCAGCAGTGAGAGCTGCTGGAAAGGGAAGAAGAAGCTGAGGAGGGAGAATCGCCCGGCGACCCGCCCGCCATCCTGTTGGGTTATTTATATATCGCCCCTCCGCAGTGGGCCAAGCGGACGCGCCGGGAGGCGGAGGACGGGGCCGAAAGGGAAGCCGACGGCGGCCGAAGCGGGACAGAAAGCCTCGGTGGCACCGAGCGCCCAAGTCCGGCCCCTTCCCTCCTGCCTCCTCCTCCTCCTCTAGCGCCCGTTATTGAACGGGCTAACTTCAACTAGTAAAGTATATAAAAGAAAAAAAGAAAGAAATTGATAAGAAGTAAATAATGGCCTGTATCTCAACAGAGCCATTTGCTCTCTCCAGGGAGCGGTGAGATCCTGCACTTTTTGCAAACATAAATCCATCTAAAACTATCTAAGCATGCCAATTGATCTGGTCAATAAATAACAAAACTGCAGCCTGCTCTTTAAATATTTATTCATTTTTTTTTAACCTGTAGTGTGGAGTTCATTTCGACATTTCTACTGACTGCCTGGGTTTGGGGGGGGGGGGGTTTGTCTCGGTTGACAGCAGTTTTCCATTTCACCTCTCGACGTGGAGGCACACTTTGGCTCAACAAAACATCTGTTAAAAAAACAAGAACAAGCAAACTTTCCTCTGGACCGTTTTATTTTTCACTAGTATATTAAGCCCGTTGATGAAAACGGGCGCTAGCCGGGGGCGGAGCAGCAGGAGCCGGGGGACCGGGAGGCTTCGGCGGGGGCAACCGGCTGGCCCGTCAGCGGCGGCCGCCTCGCCTCGGACCCCCGCCGGCTGGGCAGCGCGCAGGGAAGGGCGCGTGCCGGACGGGGGGCCTCCTTCAGGCGGCAGCAGGAGCCTCCGTTAAAAAAGGGCTGGCGCTGGCCCGGCCGGCTCCTCCGCTGCCGGCGCTGCCTCCGCCGACGTACCCAGCCCGACGCCGCCTCGGCGGAGCAGCAGGAGGAGCTGCTCCACCCTGGAGGGGAAGGGGGCGGAAGGCGGGAGGGAGAAGCTCGCCAGCAGCGGGCGGAGCGGGGTTGGCGGGGCGGCAGCAATGGCGGCGGCGCAGTTTCGCCCGGCCGGAAGTGTCTCTGCGTCGTCCCGCCCCCCACTCCGCCCCCTCCAATCCCTGCGTCCCCATGTGACATGCGCAGAACGCACTTCCGTGACACACGGAAAGGCAGGGACATAGCAAGATTATTATATAGGATTTGAACCTTTAAAGTTTCAAGACCGGAAGCCCACACACAGGCAAGACACATTGCCGGGGTGAGCTGAGGCTGGCAAGTTTTGCTAGCGGAGGGTTTCAATGCATCCCTCGCCTAGGGAAGCACGGTGACTGACAGGTGCCCATCCAGATAATCGGGCGCCCAGGAAAAGAAAGCTAACCTCTCCGGTTTCAATTGGAAATGGTGACTTAACATATTGCAAAGCAGGCAGGGGAAACTTGAACCAGCCACCTGGGCGGCTGCTAAATCAGGAGGCCGAAAGCAAGGCTTCTCTGTCGACAGGGAGCAGTAGGGTGGGGAAACTTGGGAGCAGAAAGGGAGTGCTCCTGGCCTGAATAGGATGCAACCTTGTCTATGCACCACTGTATTCCGCTCTGGTCAGACCTCACCTAGAATACTGTGTCCAGTTCTGGGCACCACAGTTTAAGAAGGATACTGACAAGCTGGAACGTGTCCAGAGGAGGGCAACCAAAATGGTCCAAGGCCTGGAAACGATGCCTTATGAGGAACGGCTTAGGGAGCTGGGTATGTTTAGCCTGGAGAAGAGAAGGTTAAGGGGTGATATGATAGCCATGTTCAAATATATCAAAGGATGTCATATAGAGGAGGGAGAAAGGTTGTTTTCTGCTGCTCCAGAGAAGCGGACACGGAGCAATGGATTCAAACTACAAGAAAGAAGATTCCACCTAAACATTAGAAAGAACTTCCTGACAGTAAGAGCTGTTCGACAGTGGAATTTGCTGCCAAGGAGTGTAGTGGAGTCTCCTTCTTTGGAGGTCTTTAAGCAGAGGCTTGACAGCCACCTTTGATAGTGTTTCCTGCTTGGCAGGGGGTTGGACTGGATTACCCTTGTGGTCTCTTCCAACTATGATTCTATGCACGATCCCTTAACCATAGCAGAGCAATGGAAAATCTTGCAAAGTTCATCTTGCAGATGGTTAAAGATAACTCAGTTGTTTCCTTATTTATTAAATCACAATGTAAATACAGTGCCACTTAATTGGTAAAAAAAAAAAAAAAACCACTGAGCTTTTTACAGTATACAGTCGGCGGTTCGAATCCCCGCGACGGGGTGAGCGCCCGTTGCTCGGTCCCTGCTCCTGCCAACTTAGCAGTTTTAAAGCACGTCCAAGTGCAAGTAGATCAATAGGTACCGCTGCAGCGGGAAGGTAAACGGCGTTTCTGTGCGCTGCTCTGGTTCGCCAGAAGTGGCTTAGTCCTGCTGGCCACATGACCCGGAAGCTGTACGCCGGCTCCCTCGGCCAATAATGCGAGATGAGCACCGCAACCCCAGAGTCATCCGCGATTGGACCTAACGGTTAGGGGTCCCTTTACCTTTACCTTTAAGGAAAAGTGAGACATTCTGGGATCAAAACAGAAACTGGGATGGATTCTTTAAATCCAGAACCGTCTCTGGAAAATAGGGACATTTGGAGGGCCTGTAATTACGTAACTAGATGGCACCCACAATCACATTTTCAGTGGTGGCAGAACACAGAGCAGCATATTGCCTGAGAATATAAGTGACGGATTTTCCAGACATGCTTTATGCTCTGTGAAACAGAGGCGGAATGTCAACAATGGTCTCAAACCCACCCACTCTCCTTGAAAGGCTGGTTTGTTCTCACGTGTGTTATAAGAATTTAAGGTCTCAAATATATAAATTAAATGTCCATCAATTTACAAGGCAAACACATACATAGATATATAAACCACATGTCTGAAACAATACAGGAAAACAGTCCTAAAGCCATTTTGACTCTTTCAGTGACCTCAAATATTCCTCTGCAATTTGGATGGAAATAGGAAAAGTCTCCCCATTGTCTCTGTGCTCACAAATCCTGCCTTAAGGGCACATTTGGGTATGAATTAGGGTATGAATAGGGATGTGGGTGGCGCTGTGGTCTAAACCACTGAGCCTCTTGGGCTTGCCGATCAGAAGGTCGGCGGTTCGAATCCCCGCGACGGGGTGAGCTCCCGTTGCTCGGTCCCAGCTCCTGCCAACCTAGCAGTTCGAAAGCACGTCAAAGTGCAAGTAGATAAATAGGTACCACTCAGGCGGGAAGGTAAACGGCGTTTCCGTGCGCTGCTCTGGTTTCAGTGTTCTGTTGCGCCAGAAGCGATATAGTTATGCTGGCTACATGACCCGGAAAAACTGTCTCTCGGCCTGTAAAGCGAGATGAGCGCCACAACCCCAGAGTCGCCTCTGACTGGACTTAACTGTCAGGGGTCCTTTACCTTGACCTTTAGGGTGAGCCCAGGTAATGCAACCAGTGACCATTAACAGGTTTCCTGCCAGACAGGATTTCTGCTGTAGACCGCTTCTTGTGATGTATGTCTGCTGGAGACCATCTCCTTCTGTGATGTATGTATGATGTCCTTGGGGGTGGTCTTGGGCTACAGGGTGGGCAATTTTAAAAGTCTATATAAGGGCTTGGCACACCATTGTTCTGGGTTCCTCCTCCCTCCTGCGTGTGGTGAGTGAGGACCCTGTTGCAACAGTTTAATGAAGATCAGGCTTACTAGCTGCTTTGAAGAAGAAGAAGAGTTTGGATTTGATATCCCGCTTTATCACTCCCCTTCAGGAGTCTCCAAGCGGCTCACATTCTCCTTTCCCTTCCTCCCCCACAACAAACACTCTGCGAGGTGAGTGGGGCTGAGAGACTTCAGAGAAGTGGGACTAGCCCAAGGTCACCCAGCAGCTGCATGTGGAGGAGAGGGGAATCGAACCCGGTTCACCAGATTACGAGTCTACCGCTCTTAACCACTACACCACACTTTGCTTATCAATATTCTCTGGTTGGCGTCTGTTATTTTCTCCTACCGATAGTGTTGTAAGACTTTTAAGGTCATTATATATATATATATATATATATATATATATATATATATATATATATTTCGACTCCCAGCTGACCAGTATTTCTCTGCAAGGAAGGATGGGGTGATTGTCTCAGTGATAATTCCTGGCTTCCTGATACCTGAGTGCCAGACAAAAGGGTGTGATTGCCTTGGCTGAGAAACAGGGAAATGTAAATCTCTCTTTTATTTTACTTGATGGGTTTTTGGTGGAGGGCAAGAGGAAGCATGGGGAGGGTCAAGGATGCTCAGATTACTGCCACCAGACCTCCCCTTTCATGATGTAACTGTGATGTATCTGGGAGGGGGTCCTGGGTTACACCCCTTTTTGTGATGTATATATGATGTATAGGGGGTTGGTCGTGAGCGGGAGGGGGGAATTTCAAAGTCTATATAGGAGCTGGCACACCATTGTTGGGGGTTGCTCCTCCATTTTTGGGAGTGGGCCCTGTTGCAACAGATATAATAAATATTTTGCTTCTCAATTTTTCTCTGGTTGGCCTCTGTAATTTACTCTTACCGATGGAGAACCTGAAAAGGCTCTTGTGTACCCCATAAGGCAGCGTTTCCCAACCGGTGTGCCGCGGCACACTGGTGTGCCGCGAGACACCGGCTGATGTGCCGCGGAAAAAGGGACCTGCAGCCCAGGGCTGCACAGGACCGTGGCGGCGGCGCTGCTGGAGCCCGGCGGCGAAGCGGAAGCCAGGGCGGCGCTGCTCCCTTGGCTGCTGCAGCAGCAGCAGCAACAGAAGCCTCGCGGGAGAATCCCGACCTGGTGCCCCAGCTGATGGGCGGGAGAAAGGACGCCGCGCTACAGCTGATCCCAGAGGTAACTCTGGGTCAGGAGACCCGGCACAGCCGGGTGGGGGAGGAGCGGTGTGCCGCGAGATTTTTTTAATGAAACAAGTGTGCCGTTGCCTAGATTAGGTTGGGAAACACTGCCATAAGGGAATAAGAGCAGATTTCTGTTTATTTCAGCCTCTGTTATTTTCTCCTACCGATAGGGAACCCACTTAAGGACTCTATACGGGCTCTTGGATACCCCATAAGGGGAAAAGCGCAGGTTTTGTTTCCAACACGTGGCATGCACCCCTTCCCTGGAGATGAAAAGGAGGTGAATGCAGTCCCAGATTCAGTCCCCAGCATCTCCAGTAAAGGGACTGTGAAGGTTTTCCCTGATCAGAAACAGGCACCCAAGCCCACCGAAGGCACCTTCATGCATTCTGAGTGGCGGCACAGCGCATGCCACTGGGTCAGAAATAGAAACTCTAAGCATCTCACAAAAAAGTAGATGTTAGATTAACTGTGCTGTGCAAAGAGGTGCTTCCTATTTAGTTTTTTGTCTGTCCTGAATATTAATGATTGCTAAGCTTCTGAAGTCAGGGGGGGGGCAATTCTGGTAAAATGCAGTGTGCAAATTGGGTAGGCGTGTGCAAAATAAGACAGGGACCCAGGTGGTGCTGTGGGTTAAACCACAGAGCCCAGGGCTTGCTGATCAGAAGGTCGGCAGTTCAAATCCCCGCGACGGGGTGAGCTCCCGTTGCTCGGTCCCAGCTCCTGCCAACCTAGCAGTTCGAAAGCACGTCAAAGTGCAAGTAGATAAATAGGTACCGCTGCAGCGGGAAGGTAAACAGTGTTTCCGTGCGCTGCTCTGGTTTGCCAGAAGCGGCTTAGTCATGCTGGCCACATGACCCGGAAGCTGTATTCTGGCTCCCTCGGCCAGTAAAGCGAGATGAGCGCCGCAACCCCAGAGTCGTCCGCGACTGGACCTAACGGTCAGGGGTCCCTTTACCCTTTTATGCAAAATAAGCAGATCTATCCGGATAATTTCCCTCCACTTCCATTGTGCATGACAAATGCTGTTCCATTGACAGAACAGCGTGATTTACTCAGAACATGAGAGCATCCGGTTCCAACACTAGAGGGTGCTGTCTGCCTATTTAATTGGAATCGAAGAACCACGGAATTGTTGAGTCAGAAGGGACCATAAGGGACATCTAGTCCACCCCCCTGCAATGCAGGAATCTCTGCAGAAGGACAGAGTTGTTTTTTCACTTGATTTGCTTTTTTTTGTAATTCCACCCTCCCTGTTCCAATCCGAACAGGAACTTTTACATGAGCAGAGAACCTTGATTCAGAAACTAGCTTAAGTATCGCTAATGTATTCATTGCTTTGGGGCACCGGTTTCAAATTTTGCAGAACTCTCCATCAAGGAAGATGTTGCATGACCTAGTGCAGTGATGGCTAACCTTGACACTCCAGATGTTTTGGAACTACAACTCCCATCATCCTTAGCTAACAGGGCCCAGTGGTCAGGGATGATGGGAGTTGTAGTCCCAAAACATCTGGAGTGTCAAGGTTAGCCATCACTGACCTAGTGGATGGTGGAACAAAGGGGTAGGTGGGTAGAAAAATTAGAGTTGATATCTTAACCCTATGATCAGCTTGTTGCTGTTGTAAGAATTTAAGAGAGTTATCTAGATAAAGGGTTCGATTCCGGGTGGAATCCTGAACCTTGGCAGGACGTTATTGTGAAACCCCTGCCTGCGCAGAAAAGACAGAGTTCTAATGGGAAGCAAGTAAGCCTGATCTTTATCCTATATAATAAAGTGCCTGTGTCCGTGCGTACGTTCTGTGTGTCAGTGGAAATGCGCTACTGCGCATGTCCATGTCCCACACGGACGCAGGGATTGGAGGGGGCGGAGAGGGGGGGCGTGTCCGAGAGGCAGCGGCGGCGCACGCGTGTTGTCAGTTGCGCCAGCGCAGCTACCTCGCACGGACGCAGAGCCCAATCCCCTCGGCTCCACCTCGCCGCCGCTACCGCCGCCGCTGCAGCCGCCCCCGGGGAAAAGTAAGAAGGGGGAGGGAGCCCCTCTGGCGGGATTTCAACCCGGGCCTCCTCGCCTCCTCCTCCTGGGGCTCTGCCTCCTCCTGCCTCCTCCTCCTCTAGCGCCCGTTATCAACGGGCTAAATTCACTAGTTAACAAATACTGTTGCAACAGGGTTCTCACTCACCACATGCTGGATGGAGGAGCAACCTAGAACAAAAATGCGCCCACCCCTATATAGATATTTTGAATTCCCCCCCCCCCCCGGACCAAGACCGCCCCCCAGAAACACCATGCATACACCATAGGAGGGGTGTAGCCCGAGACCCCCCCAGATACATCCTGGTTACATCATGAAAGGGGAGGTCTGGTGGCAGCAATCTGAGCATCCTGGACCCTGCCCCCCTCTTGTCCTCCACTAAACACCCACCAAGTGAAACAAAAGAGGTATTTAAATTTCCCTGTTTCTCAGCCAAGTTAATCACACCCTTTTGTCTTCATCTGGGTTTGTTCTCTCTGGAATGGCTACCTGTCTGGCACTCAGGTATCAGGATGCCAGGAATTATCACTCAGGCAGAGGGAGGGCTGCTGAGTAGCTGGAGGGGCAAACCCCCTTTGTTCCTGAGACAAAGAAATACACACATGTGGCCTTGTTTGCTTGGCACACTTATGAACATTTAATCCTATATAATAATCTTGCTATGTCCCTGCTTTTCCGTGTGTCATGGAAGTGCGTTCTGCGCATGTCACATGGGGACGCAGGGATTGGAGGGGGCGGAGAGGGGGGCGGGACGACGCAGAGACACTTCCGGCCGGCCGAAACTGCGCCGCCGCCATTGCCGTGTCCTCCTCCTCCTCCGGCCGTCACCGCCACGCTCCTCCTCTCCCCCGGCCGCGCTGATCACGCGAGCCCCCGGCTTCACCCGAGGCCTACGAAAGGAGAAGCCGCGGGGCCCGGCGCCTGATGCAGCGGGGCTGGCGAAGGCGACGCTGTGGGGAGCGGCAGCTTTGCTTTACCTGCGGTGGCCAGCAGAGCCAGGAGCGCCTCGAGAGAGCAGCGGAGGCGGCGGCGGCAGCAGCAGCAGCAGGAGCGGCGGTGGGCCGCCGCTGCCACCTCCACGGAGGAGCCCCGAGGAGGAGGAGGAGGACGGCCGGCCCGGCCTGGAGGCAGCGGCGGCGAGGAGGGCGAGGACGCCGCCCCGCAACCTCCTCGCCCCGGCCGCCGCCGCTGGCCGCCTCCGCGCCTCGGGTCCCGCTCGCCCCCGCTAGAGCCCGTTATCAACGGGCTGAATTCCACTAGTATATATATAAAAGGCCTTGATCTCTTATTACATTGCCTTTGTGGGAAGAGCTGCAGATCATAGAATTGTAGAGTTGTAGAGTTGCTCACTAGAAGGACAGATCCTGAAGTTGAGGCTCCAGTACTTTGGCCACCTCCTGAGAAGAGAAGACTCCCTGGAGAAGACCCTGATGTTGGGAAAGATGGAGGGCACAAGGAGAAGGGGACGACAGAAGATGAGATGGTTAGACAGTGTTCTCGACGCTACTAACATGAGTTTGGCCAAACTGCGAGAGGCAGTGAAGGATAGGCGTGCCTGGCGTGCTCTGGTCCAGGGGGTCACGAAGAGTCGGACACGACTGAACGACTGAACAACAACAAGAGTTGCAAAGGAGCGCAAGGGAATCAGCTGCAAGAAAAGTTGCTTTGCACACAGAAGCGCCATTCCCCAACATCTCTAGGCATGACTGGGAATGTTCCCGGCCTGAGAACCTCTGCCAGTCTGTGTAGACATCATTGAGCTAGATAATGGCAGCTTCTCTTGTTCCTGTTTAAATCAGATCTTTATTCAGGATCATGAGGACTACAGCCTTGCTTTAGCTTTTGGACACCCTGCAGAAAGATTGGAAATGGAATTTTAACATAAGCAGCTGTGTCAACACTGGTTACGTTTTAAATGTTGCATTTTAAATTGTTGTAACCTGCCCTTGGACCTTAGAGTGAATAAATGTAAGTGAATTTGAAGGCCGTCAATCACTCATGTATTTCCCATCCCGTGTGTCTCTTGTGTGTGTGGAGAGAAAGAGAGAGGTGTATGTTTTATCCAATTTTTTATTTAACAGATGGGGGAGAATTTTATTTGTGTTTTCATGAGAAACGCCCGTGGGCACTTCTCAAACCCACCCGCCTCAAACCACCAGGTTGTTCCCAGAGCAGACCATTGAAATGAATGGTTCACAGCTGGTTGTGCCAATTAAGTTCACTTAGTCTGCTCTGAGTATGACTAATGCTGCGCACAGGCTTCCGGTCGGCGCGCCGGAGGGGAAGGTCGGGGGACATGTCGCTCCTGACATTCCCCGACCCGACCGGCTTAAAGGGGTGCCTGCGACAGCGACGCAGCCCCCGAAACTCCCGGGAGTCTTGATCCCGGGACCTTAGGTCCGGCAGCGGCTCTCAACGCCGCCCCAACTCCCGCGGCGGCCACAGTAGAGGCTGCCGTGTGAGACGCAGGGTAGCGGAGCCCCTCGGACCGCCATTGCCCGTCGGGTTGAAGCTGCGAGCCCTTCCCCCCTGAGCGTGCTGATTCCTCCGAAAATGACTAGATTGGACGATCCAAACGTGAGTACTAAGAGAGTACTGAAGAATTCGGACTAATTTGGTGTAGTACGGGGATGCAATTTACGGAGGTCCGTCCCTTGCTACTGTGGCACTAAATCAGGAACTTTATTGCCGATGCGGCTGCAATGTAACGGAATTTGACCCTGCAAATATCATTTGACATTTGCAGTTCTCTTGATTTTCCTGTGCAGTTTTGCAACCAGTGTGTACAAAAATGTATTTGTTTGGGGGGGGGTAAGTGGGTTGTAATCAATGTTATTCCTACTCAGGGTAGACCCATTGAACCTGATGGATATTACAATCTTGGGTCCATTCATTTTGATGGATTAGCTCTGAGTATACCTGCATTAGTGAAAGCTACATAATAATAATAATAATAATAATAATAATAATAATAATAATATAACTTTTATTTGTACCCCGCCCTTCCCAGCCGAAACCGGGCTCAGGGCGGCTAACAATCATAAAACCACACAACCACAAAACAAACAGTTAAAAATACAAATTAAAACAATTTAAAACTTAAAAGTTTAAGAGCCACCTCATTATAAATAGCTCACCAACAACCAACGGAATAAAAAACGTCAGGGATTACACTCAACCCAACCCAAAAGCCAGAAACATGCCTTGCTTGCAAAAATGTGCGCATCAGTCAAAATCTGTGTACTTCCTGAGGAATTTCCACAAAAATTATGACAAAATTTCCACGAGGATGCTTTTATTTTATATTTATTTTTTAAGTAGGTTTGCACCCAATGTCAGTCACACTTTGCTGTAGATCCATTTAAATTAATGGAACTGACTAATGTAGGTCCATTAATTTGAACAGGTCTGCTTTGAGTGGAATATAGAGGGTGACAACCCAGTACAGTGGTACCTCAGGTTACATATGCTTCAGGTTAAGAACTCCGCTCACCCAGAAATAATGCTTCAGGTTAAGAACTTTGCTTCAGGATCAGAACAGAAATTGTGCTCTAGCGGCGCAGCAGCAGCGGGAGGCCCCATTAGCTAAAGTGGTGCTTCAGGTTAAGAACGGACCTCCGGAACGAATTAAGTACTTAACCAGAGGTACCACTGTATATATTTTATTTTATTGCATTCATATCTCACATTTTTCTCTCCAAGGAGCTCCAGGTGTCGTACGTGGTTCTCCTTTAACCCCCCACAACAACACCCCTGTGAGGTGGGTGCGGCTGAGAGAGACAGTGACCACCCCCAAAGGACAAACCCAGGCTTCCTGGAGCTGCGGGGGGATTCGAATCCACTCCCAGCTCAAAACTCTAACCACTGCACTGGACCACCACAGAAATGGGGGACAGCAAAATGAGACAGCAAAAATGAGAAGCCAATAAATTGAACGGACGGCTCCAATATGAAAGAAACCCCTCCCTCCTGGGCCTTTCTCCTTTCCCACCCCCTGTCACTTCTTCCAGACCCTCCCAGTGTCCCTATTTCCCATGGACAGTCCTGGATTTACAGAAGCCATCCCGGTTTCTGATTTGATCCCGGAATGTCCTGGTTTTCCTTAAAGGTAAAAGGAGCCCTGACTGTTAGGTCCAGTCGTGACCGACTCTGGGGTTGTGGCACTCATCTCGCTTTACTGGCCGAGGGAGCCAGAATACAGCTTCCAGGTCATGTGGCCAGCATGACTAAGCCGCTTCTGGCGAACCAGAGCAGCGCACAGAAACGCCGTTTACCTTCCCGCCAGAGCGGTACCTATTTATCTACTTGCACTTTGACGTGCTTTCGAACTGCTAGGTGGGCAGGAGCAGGGACTGAGCAACGGGAGCTCACCCCGTCACAGGGATTCGAACCGCCGACCTTCTGATCAGCAAGCCCTAGGCTCTGTGGTTTACACCACAGTGCCACCCATGTCCTTAGGACGTTCCAATTTTCATTGGAGAAATGTTGGAGGGTAGGGAATTATGTGGTCTCCAAGCCTAGGAGGTAAGTCACTAGACAATATTTAGAAGACATCTGAAGGCAGCCCTGCAGAAGGAAGATTTTTAATCCTATATAATAATCTTGCTATGTCCCTGCCTTTCCGTGTGTCACGGAAGTGCGTTCTGCGCATGTCACACGGGGACGCAGGGATTGGAGGGGGCGGAGAGGGGGGCGGGACGACGCAGAGACACTTCCGGCCGGGCGAAACTGCGCCGCCGCCATTGCTGCCGCCCCGCCAACCCCGCTCCGCCCGCTGCTGGTGAGCTTCTCCCTTCCGCCTTCCGCCCCCTTCCCCTCCAGGGTGGAGCAGCTCCTCCTGCTGCTCCGCCGAGGCGGCGTCGGGCTGGGCACGTCGGCGGAGGCAGCGCCGGCGGCGGAGGAGCCGGCCGGGCCAGCGCCGGCCCGTTTTTAACGGAGGCTCCTGCCGCCGCCTGAAGGAGGCCCTCCGTCCGGCACGCGCCCTTCCCTGCGCGCTGCCCAGCCGGCGGGGGTCCGAGGCGAGGCGGCCTCCGCTGACGGGCCAGCCGGTCGCCCCCGCCGAAGCCTCCCGGTCCCCCGGCTCCTGCTGCTCCGCCTCCGGCTAGCGCCCGTTTTCTTCAACGGGCTTAATATACTAGTCCTATATAATAAAGTTGCTGTGTCCCTGCGTCCAGTCCGTGTGTCACGGAATTGCACTACTGCGCATGTCCATGTCCCACACGGACGCAGGGATTGGAGCGGGCGGAGAGGGGGGCGTGTCCGAGAGGCAGCGGCGGCGCACACGTGTTGTCAGTTGCGCCAACGCCGCTGCCTCACACGGACACAGAGGGCCGCCCCATCCTCGCTGCCGCTACCACCGCCGCTACAGCCGCCCCCGGGGAAAATGAAGAAGGGGGAGGGAGCCCCTCTCCACCCCCCAGCGGCCGCTGTTCTGCCTCCTCCTGCCTCCTCCTCCTCTAGCGCCCGTTATTGAACGGGCTAACTTCAACTAGTGTTTACATAATATGTTTCAGAATATGTTGGAAGGCTCCCAGAGTGACTTCTTCTCCTTCTCCTTCTCCTTCTCCTTCTCCTTCTCCTTCTCCTTCTTCTTCTCCTTCTTTTCTTTCTTCTTTCTTTCTTTCTTTCTTTCTTTCTTTCTTTCTTTCTTTCTTTCTTTCTTCTTTTCTTTCTTTCTTCTTCTTTTCTTTCTTCCTTCTTCTTCTTCTTCTCCTCCTTCTTCTCCTTGACATCCCAATTTTCACTGGAGCAATGTGGGAGGGCATGTCTTCCCCACCCACCAGGGCAAAGCCCCTTGCCTTTCGAAAAACGAAACTGTGGCAAAGTCCCCGTCATTGGCTGGAATTTTCCTCGGAAGGGAAGGACACCTGTCGCTGTATATTTCAGCTGTGCAGAGAGAGACACACGCAGAGAGAGAGAGAGGGCAGGATTGATCCAGGCGACAATCTGAAGGCCAGACGGCCGGATTTAAAGGACCTGGGTATGAACTGCATGCCATCTGTCTGTCTGTCTGTCTGCGTCTTAGCACTCTCAGCTTCTGGTTTCTGAACCACGTCTGTTTGCAACAATCCCACGAACTTTCGCCCAGCCCGCCTGGATCTCCCAGAGATCCATTTTCCCCTTTCGCTGGCTTGCGATCAGCCGCTCCGGCTAGATTCCAGCTGGGCCGCCTTCCACCACGGGTCGCCCGGGATGGGGAAGGGAACTATTTTTGGGTGACGCTTTGATGTCGAGTCAGCAGCCGTCGACGCAAAAGCCCCACTCCAGCTCCCTGGAAGCTGCGGCGAAGGCTGCTCCGCATCTGAGAAATCAAATGCAGGCATGAAGCTGGCAAGGTATATCTAAATATATATTGCACTCTTATTATTATTTCCATATTATTTTTTTAATATAGGCAAAGAGGCTGCGTGTGTATTCACTTCTGCCCGCTTCCAAACCAGTGGTTCTTGATTACTGGGTCAATGGAATTAATAGATTAATCCATGGGCGTACCCGGGGGGGCAGAGGGGGGCAGCTGCCCCCCCCCTAGAAGGCAGCCCTAGAAGTAAAAATGATCAGCGTCCATTCAAAGCAAACCTGAACGACCATGGCTTGCCCCCCCCCTAGTTTTGATCCTGGGTACGCCCCTGGATTAATCAACACAATCACCTTTGACCTATGCCTTGAGGTGATTTGTAATAATAATAATAATAATAATAATAATAATAATAATAATAATTTTATTTGTACACCGCCCATCTGGCCGGGTCTCCCCAGCCACTCTGGGCGGCTTCCAACAAATATTAAAATACATCAAAATCACAAGTTAAAAACTTCCCTAAACAGGGCTGCCTTCAGGTATTTGCAAGAGAAACATCTGGCACCTTTGTTATACAGCTGTTGACAAATGTTGAGGAATGCTCACCTCTCCAACCTGCTTGAGCGGTGTATATTTTTAGGACGCGACTAATTTCTGCAAGGTTGAATTGTTTCCAGTTGCTTTTAATGTTGTGTTCTAATATTTAAAGTTGCGTTTTAATGGCTGTAACGCTCCTGGCACCTCAGGGTGAAGGGTGAATAATAATAATAATAATAATAATAATAATAATAATAATAATGGTCAGTGGCATTCTTCTAGAGAGAGGTGCCAGAACTCGCCCTTGTTCTCTTATAATGGTTATGCCACCCACCTGAGAGGTGCCGGATTCAAGGTGAGGGAGTCAAGGTGTTTTAGGTAAAGGTAAAGGGACCCCTGGGGACCCAGGTGGCGCTGTGGGTTAAACCACAGAGCCTAGGGCTTGCTGATCAGAAGGTCGGCGGTTCGAATCCCTGCGACAGGGTGAGCTCCCGTTGCTCGGTCCCTGCTCCTGCCAACCTAGCAGTTCGAAAGCATGAAGTGCAAGTAGATAAATAGGTACCGCTCCGGCGGGAAGGTAAACGGCATTTCCGTGCGCTGCTCTGGTTCGCCAGAAGCGGCTTTGTCATGCTGGCCACATGACCCGGAAGCTGTATGCTGGCTCTCGGCCTATAGAGCGAGATGAGCACCGCAACCCCAGAGTCGGACACGACTGGACCTAATAGTCAGGGGTCCCCTTTACCTTTTTTAAGGGACCCCTGACCATTAGGTCCAGTCACAGATGACTCTGGGGTTGTGGCATTCATCTCGCTTTACTGGCCGAGGGAGCCGGCGTACAGCTTCCTGGGTCATGTGGCCAGTAGGACTAAGCCGCTTCTGGCGAACCAGAGCAGCGCACGGAAACGCCGTTTACCTTCCCGCCGGAGTGGTACCTATTTATCTACTTGCACTTTGAGGTGCTTTCGAACTGCTAGGTGGGCAGGAGCAGGGACCGAGCAACGGGAGCTCACCCCGTCGTGGGGATTCGAACCGCCAACCTTCTGATCAGCAAGCCCTAGGCTCTGTGGTTTAACCCACAGCGCCACCCGTGTGTCTTACAACATTCAAAAGCTTGATCCTAAAAAACCATGTAACAATAGCAAATAGGTTAAAAACATAAGGATTTGGAGGGAGTTTTTAGCTTGTGCAGACACCAGGAACATTTAAAGCACACGTGTGTGCACACACTCAAACCCAGACCAAAGAATCTTGAGAACTCTGATTAGTTACCGTATTTTTCCGTGTATAAGACCCCCCCCCCCATGTATAAGACGCCCCCTATTTGTTGGAACCTCCCCTTCTTTCCATCTTTGGGCATACAATATTCTTGCTGCTGTCGTTGTACACATAAATAAGGAAGTTGTTGTTGTTTGATGTCTTGTGGTGTTTTTATGTTTTACTGGAAGCCATCCAGAGTGGCTGGGGCAACCCAGTCAGATGGCTGTATAATAATAATAATAATAATAATAATAATAATAATAATAATAATAATACAGAGTGGCACAGGAGCGCAGTGAGATTCTCACCACCTGCTCCTCAGCCATGGAATCATCTGCAACTGAAAGTCTGCCAAAATCCAAGATTGAGCGTATACGGGAATCGTATTCTGTTAAACGAGCATAGGTGATTTGATCACATTTGGCACAGATCCAATTAAATCAATATTCAGTTTAAATAAGTAGCATAAGAAAGTGGTTTGAGGACTGGAGTCTTGCAACTGTTTTACTTTTAAAAGACAACTGAACTGATGCTGTATTGTTTTTCAGTTGAAAGCCGCCCAGAGTGGCTGGGCAAACCCAGCCAGATGGGTGGGGTATAAATAATAAATTATATTATTATTATTATTATTATTATTATTATTGCACTGTTTTTGTTTTTTTAGAGGAAAGGCCATAACTCAGTCGTTGGGCCCCGGCTTGGCATGCAGAAGGTGGCAGATTTGGGCCCTGGCACCTCCCGGCCAAGCTGGGGACGGGTGCCCACCTTGAAATCTCAGAGAGCCCCTGTAGGTGATGCTGAGCTAGACTGGACGAGCGCTCTGACTTATAGAGTCATATAATCATAGAGTTGGAAGGGACCCCCAAGGGTCATCCAGTCCAACCCCCTGCAATGCAGGACTCTCAGCTAAAGCATCCAAGGCAGATGGCCATCCAACCTCTGCTTAAAAACTTCCAGGGAAGGAGAGTCCACCACCTTCCATCCCACGGTCGGTCGAGCAGCTCTTACTGTCAGAAAGTTTTTCCTGATGTTTAGTCGGAATCTCATTTCTTCTAACTTTAAGCCAAAGATTCAAGTCATAGAATCCTAGAGTTGGAAGAGACCCCAAGGGCCATCCAGTCCAACCCCCTGCCAAGCAGGAAACACCATCAAAGCATTCCTGACAGGTGGCTGTCAAGCCTCTGCTTAAAGACCTCCAAAGAAGGAGACTCCACCACACTCCTTGGCAGCAAATTCCACTCTACAGTCTACAGAGAAAGCAGGAGAAAGCAAGTTTGCTCCCTCTTCCATGGGACAGCCATGTGACTCAGCCTAAGGCAGCTCAAAAATTATGTCAGTCCATAGCTGTCAACTTTCGAATTTGAAAATAAGGGATTTTTCCCGAACTTTCAGATTTGAAAATAAGGGATGCTGCGAGGGCGGTGCAATGGCACCAAGTAGCCTCGCCACCCTGCGCTCCAGAGGCTGCGCGCGAACGGGTGAGCGAAAGAGCGAGCGCATAGACGGCAGGCAGGCTGTCTGTCTGGTTGGGCGTGAGGGTCTGGCTGCACAAGGCATGCAAGCTCCGCCCCCAGTCGGTCTCAGGCTCCTTATTGGCAGCCGAGCAACGCAGCTGAGGAGCCTCCCTGGCCGGCAGGGAGGGAGAGGAGCTGCTTCCTTTGAAATCCGGGGAATTTAAGGGAGATCAACAATCCGGGATAGCAGCGGGAAACGGCATTGGAATAAGGGAGTTTCCCGCAAAAAAAGGGAGGGTTGACAGCTATGTGTCAGTCCCACAGACTGAAAGCCTTCCCACCTCCGGTTTTCTTTCTTTATTGCCCTTTTGCCAGGCTGCTCAAAGCAACATGCAGAATCTTCATTCTCACACAACCACCCTGCGGTGTAGGCTAAGCTGAGAGAGACAAGAGAGTGTCAGACTAGGACATGGGAGGCCTGAGTTTGAATCCGCAAGCTTACCTTTGGGAGCCAGTCACTGGCTCCCAGACCAACCTACCCCGTTGTGGAGGGAACAACCATTTGCGCCACCTTGAAATTCTTGGAGGAAAAGGTGGTGTATACAGTAAATGCAATCATTAATAATAATAATTGATAATAAATCATTTGGATTGTTGGATTGGGTTGCTGGATTGTTTGGGAATTGCCCTTCTCCATAAGATATCTCATAAACTCAAGGCATTTTTTGTAATATATGGCACGATTTTATGCCACCAGTATATGCAAAAAACCTTGATGGCAGAAAGTGAGGAGGAATTAAAGAACCTTTTAATGAGGGTGAAAGAGGAGAGCGCAAAATATGGTCTGAAGCTCAACATTAAAAAAAACTAAGATCATGGCCACTGGTCCCATCACCTCCTGGCAAATAGAAAGGGAAGAAATGGAGGCAGTGAGAGATTTTACTTTCTTGGGTTCTATGATCACTGCAGATGGTGACAGCAGTCACAAAATTAGAAGACGCCTGCTTCTTGGGAGAAAAGCAATGACAAACCTAGACAGCATCTTAAAAAGCAGAGACATCACCTTGCCAACAAAGGTCCGTATAGGTAAAGCTCTGGTTTTCCCAGTAGTGATGTATGGAAGTGAGAGCTGGACCATAAAAAAGGCTGATCGTCAAAGAATGGATGCTTTTGAATTCTGGTGCTGGAGGAGACTCTTGAGAGTCCCATGGACTGCAAGAAGATCAAACCTCTCCATTCTGGAGGAAATCAGCCTTGAGTGCTCACTGGAAGGACAGATCCTGAAGCTGAGGCTCCAAGACTTTGGCCACCTCATGAGAAGAGAAGACTCCCTGGAAAAGACCCTGATGTTGGGAAAGATGGAGGGCACAAGGAGAAGGGTGGGACAGTGTTCTCGTGAAGCTACCAACATGAGTCTGACCAAACTGCGGGAGGCAGTGGAAGACAGGAGTGCCTGGCGTGCTCTGGTCCAGGGGGTCACGAAGAGGCGGACATGACTAAACAACTAAACAACAACGATATGCAAACATCTGACTTATTTAACATACCGGTATTTATTAGAACCTTTATTCTCAGTAGTGATGAAGCTTTTGTCTTTCCGTACTGTGGCTCTTTTAGGTTTAAAATCTTTTGATTGCTTGTCTTTTTTGCATGTTGTTGTTGTTGTTGTTGCTGTTGTTGTTAGTAACTCAGTTTATTAAAAAAGGAACAGCAGGCACACCCAGTGAGCTTGTGGCTGAGACAGGGTCAGGATTCGAACCCGGGTCTCCCAGGTGCCTAATCTGACACACTCTTTCCCGCTGCACCCAGGGAGGAGGCTGGACAGGCTCCTCTTGCGTCTCCGAACACCTGCTTGGGCTGTGAACGGGACGGGGAAATGGGGGCTGCTCGTTTTGCAGGTTGGACGGGGTCCAGCGTACTGAGTTTCAGATCCCTATTCTTAGAAGGCTGCCATGGGGTTTTTGACGATGACTGCACTGCCAAGGCTCTGGTTTGACATATCCGAGTGTGAATGAAGCCTGTGGCATCCTCCGGGAGAGGTGGGGTGGAAACTGGACTGCCGTTTAAGGCCCTGCAATATTACTTACACCACCCCCCGCCCACCTGCAGCTGCCCCACCCCTCCAACAGGACTCGGTATTCCTAGATTTAGAACCAATTCTCTACTTTTGGGACAGGAGTCTTAATAATAACCATTTATCATTTGCCCCAGCCACCCTGGGTGGCTTCCAGCATATGCCAAACCATAATCCTATATAATAAAGTCCCTGTGTCCCTGCGTCCAGTCCATGTGTCAGTGGAAATGCGCCACTGCGCATGTCCCACACGGACTCAGGGATTGGACGGCGTAGAGACTGAGAGGCGCTGAGAGGAGAGGAGGGCGGCGGCGGCCATTTTGACAGCACCGCGAGCGGGGGACGCCGCCGGGGCTGCTGCTGCTGAGGAGAAATTGGGAAGAAGCGCCGCGGAGGGAGGAGGAGGAGCGGCGGCGGCGGCGGTCCCACCACCAGCGACAGCCGCGAGGAGAATCAGCAGCAGCAGGAGGCGACTGGTGTTGGGAGGGCCCGGTGGGATGGTGCCCCCCACCGGCGCCGCGTAGGGAGGTGGCGGCGGCAGCGAAAGAGGAGCAGTGGCGGTGGACGCAGGCACAGGCTGAGTGCGGCGGCGGCGAAGAGCGGCGGCGGCGGAAAGAAGAGGAGGCTGCAGCTGCTTCTGCTTCTTCCCCCGCTCGTGGTGCTGAGGCGAGCCGAGCGGAGGGTGGCGGCGAGAGCAACGCCCGCCGCGGAGGAGCCCCCATGTTCTAGCGCCCGTTAATGTAACGGGCTGAACGTCCACTAGTAAGACATTAAACATTTAAAGAAACAAAAAAAACCTTCCCTATACAGACATCTCCTAAAGGTTGTACAGTTACTTATCTCCTTAGCTCGGGGGGTCGCATAACCCCATACCCTCCAACATTTCTCAGATGAAAATAGGGACCTTTAGGACCAGTGTTATATGATCCCAGCGGCCACTCCCAGTCACCAGTCTGGCTACCGCTGCGTTCTGGATTAGTTGTTGTTTCCGAGTCACTTTCAAAGGTAGCCCCACGGAGAGCACATTGCAGTAGTCCAAGCGGGAGATAACCAGAGGATGGACCGCTCTGGTGAGACAGGAAGAAGGCAGGGAGGGTCTCAACCGGCATACCAGACAGCTGCCCTGGGCACAGAATTGACCTGCGCCTCCATGGACAGCTGTGAGTCCAAATATAATAATAATAATTTATTATTTACTAGTGAATTTAGCCCGTTAATAACGGGCGCTAGAGGAGGAGGAGGCAGGAGGAGGCAGAGCCCCAGGAGGAGGAGGAGGCGAGGAGGCCCGGGTTGAAATCCCTCCAGAGGGGCTCCCTCCTCCTTCTTACTTTTCCCCGGGGGCGGCTGCAGCGGCGGCGGTAGCGGCGGCGAGGATGGGTCGGCCCTCCTTGGCTTCCGGAGCACCGGCGCTCCGTTGGATGGGCCGTCCCAGGCTGCTACGCCTCGGAGCCGCGGGGATTGGGCTCTGCGTCCGTGCGAGGCAGCGGCGCTGGCGCAACTGACAACGCGCGTGCGCCGCCGCTGCTTCTCGGACACGCCCCCCTCTCCGGCCCCTCCAATCCCTGCGTCCGTGTGGGACATGGACATGCGCAGTAGCGCATTTCCACTGACACACAGAACGTACGCACGGACACAGGCACTTTATTATATAGGATACCCCGCCCATCTAGCTGGGTTTCCCCAGCCACTCTGGGCGGCTTCCAACAGAATATTAAAATGCAATAGTCTATTAAACATTAAAAGCTTCCCTAAACAGGGCTGCCTTCAGATGTCCTCTGTCTGGTAGTTGTTTTTCTCTTTGACATCTGGTGGGAGGGTGTTCCACAGGGCGGGTGCCACCACCGAGAAGGCCCTCTGCCTGGTTCCCTGTAACTTGGCTTCTCGCAGTGAGGGAACCGCCAGAAGGCCCTCGGAGCTGGACCTCAGTGTCTGGGCTGAATGATGGGGGTGGAGACGCTCCTTCAGGTATAAAGGACCGAGGCCGTTTAGGGCTTTAAAGGTCAGCACCAACACTTTGAATTATAATAATAATAATAATTTATTATTTGTACCCCGCCCATCTGGCTGGGTCTCCCCAGCCACTCTGGGCTCGGAAACGTATTGGGAGCCAAAATGACTCCCAGGCTGCACGCCTGGTCCTTCAGGGGCACAGTGAGCTCATTCAGGACCAGGGAGTCCCCCACACCTGCCCGCCCCCTGTCCCCCAGAAAGAGTAACCTCAGTCCATTAGCCAGGATCCATCCTCCAACTGCCTCCGGACACTTACACGATAGATCAATAAAGGGCCCCTCTGCGCTATGCACTTTAAAGAGCCATGTTTCAACTCCTCGCCCCAATGAATCCTGTAGTTTCAGGGGGCTGAGAGTTGTTCGGAGACAGTACGAGCAAAAGTTGCAGTCCAACTGCGATTCGCATGGCTCTGGTCGCTTCTGCTTGTTTCATGACTTAACCTGGTCCAGATGCTGCCAACAGATCTCTGCCTCATAGAATCCTAGAGTTGGAAGAGGCCACAAGGGCCATCCAGTCCAACCCCCTGCCAAGCAGGAATTATTAATATTATTATTATTAGGATCATAGAATCATAGAGTTGGAAGAGACCCCACGGGCCATCCAGTCCAACCCCCTGCCAAGCAGGAAACACCATCAAAGCATTCCTGACAGGTGGCTGTCAAGCCTCTGCTTCAAGACCTCCAAAGAAGGAGACTCCACCACACTCCTTGGCAGCAAATTCCACTGTCAAACAGCTCTTACTGTCAGGAAATTCTTCCTAATGTTTAGGTGGAATCTTCTTTCTTGTAGTTTGAATCCATTGCTCCGTTTCCGCTTCTCTGGAGCAGCAGAAAACAACCTTTCTCCCTCCTCTATATGACATCCTTTTATATATTTGAACATGGCTATCATTCCTCGTTCCTCCTGTTGTGTTCAGCAAGGGTTCCTCGGTGACGACATGGCGACGGGTCCCTGCGAGATCCTGGAGCGGAGCGAGGAGTCTCCAGATTCTCTGAAAGAGCCTCCGGCCCAGAAGCCATTGAAGGAGGAGATAAAAGAAGGTATTTTCATTATAGAATTGTAGAGTTGGAAGGGACCCAAGGGGTCATCTAGCCCAACCCCCTGCAATGCAGGGATATGAGCATGGCTTAGGGAACCTAAGCAACTTACGCCCTTTCAGAAGGCGAGGCTGCTGGGTCAGGCCAAAGGCCCATCTTGTCCAGCATCCTGTTCTCACAAGGACCAGCCAGGTGCCCATTATGGGAAACCCACAAGCAGTATCTGGGCACACGAGCCTGCCCCCTCCTGCGGTTTCCAGCAACTGGTGTTTAGGAGCGTTTTTGTATACAGGTATTAAAAGATAAGTCAGCCCCCAGGCTCTTAATCTCATGGACACAACACAAAAGGAAGGACAGAGGAGGAGGGAAGACGAAAGTCAAAGTCAGGTCAGCCTCCTCACCTGGCCATGATAATCGTCTCCCCCATCATCTCAGCGCCAGGGGCGTAGCAAGGGGGCGGGGGGTGGGCCGCCCCGGGTTCCACCCCAGAGGGGGGTGACACTTTTTTTTTTAAAAAAAATGTTTTTTAAATGTTTTTTTTTTTTTTTTTAACTTCATTGAAAAAAAGAGATAATAGACAGACACACACAACCCCCACACCTCACAAAGTGGCACCATCAGAGGGGGGGGTGACACTTTTTAATTTTTTTAAATTTTTATCATTTTATTATTATTATTATTATTTTAACTTTATTGGGGGGGGGGAAGAGATAATAGAGACACACACACACACAACCCCCACACCTCACAAAGTGGCACCATCAGAGGGGGTGACACTTTTTAATTTTTTTAAATTTTTATCATTTTATTATTATTATTATTTTAACTTTATTGGGGGGGAAAGAGATAATAGAGACACACACACACACAACCCCCACACCTCACAAAGTGGCACCATCAGAGGGGGTGACACTTTTTAATTTTTTTAAATTTTTATCATTTTATTATTATTATTATTTTAACTTTATTGGGGGGGAAAGAGATAATAGAGACACACACACACACAACCCCCACACCTCACAAAGTGGCACCATCAGAGGGGGTGACACTTTTTAATTTTTTTAAATTTTTATCATTTTATTATTATTATTATTTTAACTTTATTGGGGGGGAAAGAGATAATAGAGACACACACACACACAACCCCCACACCTCACAAAGTGGCACCATCAGAGGGGTGTGTGACACTTTTTAATTTTTTTTAATTTTTTTTAATTTTTAATTTTTTTTAATTTTTTTGTTATTTTAACTTTATTGGAAAAAAGAGATAATAGACACACACACACACACAAAACCCCCACACCTCACAAAGTGGCACCATCGGGGGGGGTGACACTTTCTATTTTTTTTTAAATTTTTATCATTTTATTATTATTATTTTAACTTTATTGGAAAAAAGAGATAATAGACACACACACACAACCCCACACCTCACAAAGTGGCACCATCAGAGGGGGGGGTGACACTTTTTATTTTTATTCTTTTTAATTTTTAAATTTTTTTTAATTTTTTTAATTTTTTAAATTTTTTATTATTTTAACTTTATTGGAAAAAAATAGATAATAGACACACACACACACACACACACACACACACACACACAAAACCCCCACACCTCACAAAGTGGCACCATCATAGGGGGGTGACACTTTTTATTTTTATTTTATTTTATTTTTTTACATTTTTATTATTTTTTATTTTTTATTTATTTTAACTTTATTGAAAAAAAAGAGATAATGGACACACACACACAAAACCCCCACACCTCGCAAAGTGGCACCATCAGAGGGGGGGTGACACTTTTTATTTTATTTTTTATTTTTTTAAAATTAAAGTGGTGGGGGGGTGACAAAAGAAATTCCGCCCCGGGTACCACCTGGGCTTGCTACGCCTCTGCTCATCGCTGGTCCGTCTCCACAGTGATGCTAATTGGTGCATGTTTCTTTAACAGATGCCGCAATACAGATAAGTAAAGAAGGGATAAACAGCACCCCAAACGTAAGTACGGCCGCATTTGGCCATGCCTTAAGACCCTTGCTTTCCGAGTCCTCTCTCGGCCCACATCCACACCTCACATTTAAAGCAGCATTTCTGCCGCTTTAACAGTTGCGACTTCCCCCAAAGGATCCTGGGAACTGTAGTTTGTTAAGGGTGCTGGGCGTTGTTAGGAGAGCCCGCTGTTCCCCTCAGAGAACTACAGTTCCCAGAGAGGATTAACAATCAATCCCTTTCCCCAGGGAATTCTGGGAATTGTAGCTGTGTGGGGGGAATATAGGAGTCTCCTAACAACTCCCAGCACCCTTATCAAACTACAGTTCCCAGGATTCTTTGGATGACATCACAACTGTTAAAAGCAGCAGAGTAATGGCATTTGTTGTGCAGATACGGCTTTTGTGTCTGGGGCCTGGGGCCTGGTTTCCTGGGACAGAACTTAGTCCCAACTGAGCTCTACTCAGAGAAGACCCATTGAAATTAATTTTTTTAAACC
Source organism: Darevskia nairensis (assembly GCA_034642065.1). Taxonomy (NCBI): domain Eukaryota; kingdom Metazoa; phylum Chordata; class Lepidosauria; order Squamata; family Lacertidae; genus Darevskia; species Darevskia nairensis. The sequence continues at coordinate 33,121 of JAWWNI010000204.1, read as the reverse complement.
TTCAGGTTTTTTTAAACGTAACCTTCTCGGTGGTGGCGCCCGCCCTGTGGAACGCCCTCCCACCAGATGTCAAAGAGAACAACAACTACCAGACTTTTAGAAGACATCTGAAGGCAGCCCTGTTTAGGGAAGCTTTTAATGTTTGATGAATTACTGTATTTTAGTATTTTGTTGGAAGCTGCCCAGAGTGGCTGGGGAAACCCGGCCAGATGGGCGAGGTATAAATAATAAATTATTATTATTATTATTATTATTATTATTATTATTATTATTATCATTATTAGGAAATGTTTGCAATATTGAGCAGCAATAGTGAAACATCAGGCAGTGGGGCGGGAAGTCAACTTTTAAATTGGCATTAATTAATTTGGTGTTAATTTGTTTTGTTTTTTAAAAAAATTAAGCATGATCTCTCCTCCCAGGGGACGGCAGGGATTCTTTTTCTCGTTATCATCATCATTTCATTTATTAATTGCTTCCGACGAACCCCCATCTAAGAGATTCCCAGCACCAGCTTCAAGTTGTTGTTGTTTAGTTGTTGAGTCGTGTCCGCCTCTTCGTGACCCCATGGACCAGAGCACGCCAGGCACTCCTGTCTTCCACTGCCTCCTGCAGTTTGGTCAGACTCATGTTGGTCGCTTCGAGAACACTGTCCCACCATCTCGTCCTCTGTCGTCCCCTTCTCCTTGTGCCCTCCATCTTTCCCAACATCAGGGTCTTTTCCAGGGAGTCTTCTCTTCTCATGAGGTGGCCAAAGTCTTGGAGCCTCAGCTTCAGGATCATAGAATCATAGAATCATAGAATTATAGAGTTGGAAGAGACCACAAGGGCCATCCAATCCAACCCCCTGCCAAGCAGGAAACACCATCCAAGCATTCCTGACAGGTGGCTGTCAAGCCTCTGCTTAAAGACCTCCAAAGAAGGAGACTCCACCACACTCCTTGGCAGCAAATCCCACTGTCGAACAGCTCTTACTGTCAGGAAATTCTTCCTAATGTTTAGGTGGAATCTTCTTTCTTGTAGTTTGAATCCATTGCTCCGTTTCCGCTTCTCTGGAGCAGCAGAAAACAACCTTTCTCCCTCCTCTATATGACATCCTTTTATATATTTGAACATGGCTATCATATCACCCCTGTACCTTCTCTTCTCCAGGCTAAACATACCCAGCTCCCTAAGCTGGGATCTGTCCTTCCAGTGAGCACTCAGGGCTGATTTCCTTCAGAATGGAGAGGTTTGATCTTCTTGCAGTCCATGGGACTCTCCAGAGTCTCCTCCAGCACCAGAATTCAAAAGCATCCATTCTTCGGCGATCAGCCTTCTTTATGGTCCAGCTCTCACTTCCGTACATCACTACTAGGAAAACCATAGCTTTACTGGGAAAACCAGCTTCATAGGAAGCAATTAACAGATGAAATAATGTTGATAATAAATGGAAGAAGAATCCCTCCTGTCCCTTGAGAGGAGAGACTGACGCTTGGCAGCCTGTCCCAACATTGTTCCTGTGTGAGCTCACCAGTCTCTGGCTAAGGACAAACTGTCCTGCTGAACATCTCAGGCAGCCTGTTTGTGGCTGAGCTGATTTTTGAATCGTGTCCTCCCTCCTCCCTCCTTGCAGCTGTTCCTGGGATAGAGTAAGATTCTAGTCCTCAAGGAACTGGCTTTAAGTAGGAAACTGAAATAAACAAAAATCTGCCCTTATGGGGCAACACAAGAGCCCTTTGCAGTAGGAGTAAATTGCAGAGGCCAATCGGATAAGATTGAGAAGCAAAGACTTTATTATTCTGTTGCAACAGGGTCCCTCCTCTCACGCAGGAGAAAAAGAAGGAACCCAGAACAAAGGCCGGCCTGCTCTTACATAGAAACTTGAAATTCCCCACGCTGGAGTTGAAGACCTCCCCCCAATACATCATACATGCATCACGGATACATCAGAACTACATCACAAATTGGGAGGGTCAGAGGTGGTAACCTGAGAATTCTCACACCTGTGCCATCTCTCCTCGAACCCCTCCCAGACACACATTTCAGCAAAACAAAAGTGTTCATGGTTTCCTGTCCTGGCTGGGCAGGGCAATGCAGGGCTAATGCCCATAGCTGTCAACCCTCCCTTTTTTTGGCGGGAAACTCCCTTATTCCAATGCCGTTTCCCGCTGCTATCCCGGATTGTTGATATCCCTTAGATTTCCCGGATTTCCAAGGAAGCAGCTCCTCTCCCTCCCTGCCGGCCAGGGAGGCTCCTCAGCTGCGTTGCTCGGCTGCCAATAAGGAGTCTGAGACCGACTGGGGGCGGAGCTTGCATGCCTTGTGCAGCCAGACCCTCACGCCCAACCAGACAGACAGCCTGCCTGCCGTCTACGCGCTCGCTCTTTCACTCACCCGTTCGTGCGCAGCCTCTGGAGCGCAGGGTGGCGAGGCTACTTGGTGCCATTGCACCGCCCTCGCAGCATCCCTTATTTTCAAATCCGAAAGTTGACAGCTATGGTTCTAGCCCGGGCCAAATCCATTTTTGGTGGTGGGTCTTTTGTGAGGAAAATGGCCCATCTTGTCACTCCGGCAGGGGGCTGCTCACCTCCTCCCTCCTTGCAGAGAAAACACTTGGTCAGCTGGGAGTCAAAATGGTGTGAGGCCTGTCTTCCTGTGCTGCTTCAGATATGTGGCCTTGTTTTGCTTGGCACACTTATGAACAATTATTATTATACTAGTGGACGTTCAGCCCGTTACATTAACGGGCGCTAGAACTTTATTTACAACCCCCCCCCCACACACACCTAAAGAAAAAAGAAAGAAACTCTCTTCACTTGCCTCTGTCTCAGGCCTGGGCAAGTCTCCTACTCCCCCCCCCCCCACTTATTTGTGTTCCTCCAGCTCCCGGAGAGACCACATGCCTCTCCCGGGGAAGGAGAGGTGCATCGGATCCCCAGCGCGGATCTGCACAGGGAGGCCCCCATGCCGATCCCCCAGCTTGGCGCTCCCCGGCGGCGAGGCTCCCACTCCTTCCCCGCCGCTTACAATGTCCGTCCGGCAGCTCCTCTTGCTGTACGGCGCCCGCTCCCGGCGCTCCTCCGCTGGCCTCCCCGCTCAAGCCCCGTCGCGGGGTCGCGGTTGGCCGGCCATCGGCGCTCCGTTCGGGGCTCGGTTAAAAATGGCCGCCGCCGCCCTCCTCTCCTCTCAGCGCCTCTCAGTCTCTACGCCGTCCAATCCCTGAGTCCGTGCGGCACATGCGCAGTGGCGCAATCCACTGACACACGGACTGGACGCAGGGACACAGGGACTTTATTATATAGGATATATATAAGACCTTGATATTCTTACAACAAAACCAAGAAAGATGCCTTGTGCCAGCTCTGAATGCAAATGATGTGGATTCCCAATTAGCTACAGCCCTTTCCCCCGACTCTCAGTAGCTCAGTTGATAGAGCATGAGTCTCTTCATCTCAGGGTTGTGGGTTCAAGTCCCATATGAGGCAAAAGATTCCTGCATTGCAAGGGGCTGGGCGCTAGATGACCCTCAGGGTCCCTTCCAACTCAGTGAGTCTGTGATATCATTAGTCAACCCTGTATAACGCACACAGAAGCCTGCTGGATCTGACGCCTCTAGTCTAGAATCCTGCTCTCATCAGAAGCCCCGATGGGAAGCCCAAAAGCAAGAATCAATAATAATAATAATAATAATAATAATAATTTATTATTTATACCCCGCCCATCTGGCCGAGTTGCCCCAGCCACTCTGGGCGGCTTCCAATCAAATATTAAAACGATACAGAATCAAACAGAAGAGCATTCTCCCGTGTGTGTGTGTGTGTGTGTGTTAAGACAACCAAATTCCCTTTCCCCAAGTGGCACAACCCACAACGCAGAGCATCTTATCTGAGGCAGGCTGAAAACAGCAGCCAAGGACCCTGAAGTTCCAATCAAACGGACACACGCGCACAAAGGCTGCTATTGTATAATTTGCTATACGGAGCTGTGAACCATCACAACAGCTTCCTTGAAATTTAAAGGACCTTGCTCTCGATCTTCTCTCCAAGTCCCGCCTGGAAATCTCCCTCTGCCTTTTAGCAGCACGAGTGCCAGAAATTGTTGCCCCCGTATTGAAAGGCAGTGAGATGCGGTGGTTGGTTTAGAGATGGGGAGACCAGGATTCAAATCCCGCCACCCCAGGCTCATCCATTTGCCACTCATCTTAACCTACCTTGCAGGGCCGTTGTGAGGATAAACAATTCTGGGCTGCATCCATAGAAGTATAGCATCTGGATCAAGGGAAGTAATAGTACCACTGTATTCCGCTCTGGTCAGACCTCACCTGGAATACTGTGTCCAGTTCTGGGCACCACAGTTCAAGAAGGATACTGACAAGCTGGAACGTGTCCAGAAGAGGGCAACCAAAATGGTCAAAGGCCTGGAAACGATGCCTTATGAGGAACGGCTTAGGGAGCTGGGTATGTTTAGCCTGGAGAAGAGAAGGTTCAGGGGTGATATGATAGCCATGTTCCAATATATAAAAGGATGTCATATAGAGGAGGGAGAAAGGTTGTTTTCTGCTGCTCCAGAGAAGCGGACACGGAGCAATGGATTCAAACTACAAGAAAGAAGATTCCACCTAAACATTAGAAAGAACTTCCTGACAGTAAGAGCTGCTTGACAGTGGAATTTGCTGCCAAGGAGTGTGGTGGAGTCTCCTTCTTTGGAGGTCTTTAAGCAGAGGCTTGACAGCCACCTGTCAGGAATGCTTGGATGGTGTTTCCTGCTTGGCAGGGGGTTGGACTGGATGGCCCTTGGGGTCTCTTCCGACTCTAGGATTCTATGATTCTATGACCCTTGGGGTCCCTTCCAACTCTACGATTCTATGAGCCCACAGCATGTATTATTTTAGAAAACTGCTTAGAGGACGTATTCATTTTTCAGATGAAATAAACAACTGGAATTCCTCCCACTTCAGGGTATCGAGAGGAAGGACGTAGACAGGCTCCACGTGGTCGAGCAAGATCTCGATGAGTTTGTGGACAGCATCGGAGAAGCAGCTTCCTCCACGCTCCCCGAGCCGTCGCTGGAAGCGGAGGAGCCCCCGGCTCCCGGGAAGCTCCCCGCAAAACTGCCCCGAGCCGAGCAAGTGGCGGAAAAAGTCCTGCGGGCTGAAAGGGTGGTCGAGAGGGCGCCCCGAGCAGAAAAAACCTCCGGGATGGAGAAGGTGGCGGAGAAGGTGCCCCGAGCGGAAAAGACACCCCGGGTTGAGAAGGGGGCACGGGCAGAGAAGCCGGCAGAGAAAGTGCGGCCTGCAGCTCCAGCAGGTATGTGCTTTCCTTGGGGTCAGATGCACACGTGACGACAGCATTGCTTCCTACTTGTAAAGGCAGAAACTGCCGGGGCTTGGGGGCTGGATTTGGATCAAGGCCAAGGGGCAGGAGGGTGGGTTTCCAACCTTCACCTTAGCAGCATAGGAAGCTTCCTTAGACCGACTCGGACCATTATTCCATGTACCGGTAGCTCAGGGCTGTCTACCAGGGTGGATTTGATTTAAATCACGATTTAAATCACTAGTCAGTAAGGCTTGATTTAAATCACAAGTCAGTAAGACTTGATTTAAATATTTTTTTTACAGAAAGACTCGTTCTTGCTGGTATAATCTTAATATTTACATTTCATTTTTGGAATAATAAATTTTCAGAGTAGTTTTTACAGCTATATCAAAAATTACTGATTTGGTTATACTACTAGAAATACATAGACAGATAATTATGAAATTATGGTGAGGTTTAATAAGAACTGTTTATATTTGGACAACTTTTCTGCTGTACTTTATTGGAAGGAGAAAAATAATCATTTCCTTAATAACCATTTTAACAATTTATTTAACTAAAACAATAACATGATAGCATATGTATCCATGTTTGTTAACTGATGTGGTTAAACATTTTTTTAAAAAAAACAGACTGAGTTTAGCACACTTGATAAACTTAAAACAAATCCTTATTTCCTGATGAATAGCCTTTGGACTACAATGTAACTTAAATAGAAGACTATATTTAGGAAGATTTTTCCTCCAAAAGCATTTTATTTTAAAAATCCAATTTAAATAAAAAAAATCGTTGATTTTTATCCACCCTGCTGTCTACACTGACTGGCAGCAGCTCTCCAGGGTTTCAGACATGGGAATCTTTCCGACCTGGAGATGCTAGGGATTGATTTGGGGACTTTCTGCATGAGATGACGGTCCTGAGCTGATTTAAACTGGGAAGCCTCTCTCCAGGATATCAGACGGGGGCATTCCCAGCCCTACTGGGAGACACCGAGGACTGAACCCAGGACCTTCTGCGTGCAGAGCAGCTGTTCTACTGCTGCGTTGTGGCCTTTTCCTTAAAACTACAGTAAGAGGCTAGTCCTCAAGGTCCTTCCCTCCTTGTAGCATGTGTGTGTGCCTGTCCAGGCACTGTGCTTTGGAGAGCAGGGAACAACTAAGAGGGTAGGGGAGCACGAGAGGTGAGCAACAGGGGACACAAACAAGGAGGCCATTGCGCTCATTAGGACTGGGTAATATATCAATATATCATCCAAAACTGGTTTAAAGTCCATAGCGCGATATTGGTTTCATAATTTTGTGGCCTGGCAAAATATCGCAAATCATGATGTGTGTTAAGGCTGGGCAATAGATTGTCCGAAACTGGTTTCAAGTCCGTATCGTGATATTGGTTTCATAGTTTGTGACCTGGCAATATATCGCGAATTGTGTTGTGTGTGTGATGCAAAAATCACGATGCAGGAGAAACCGTGAAGCCGGCCAACGTCTCTACATAGTTCCTTCTTCATTTCAGACATCGTGATAGATCAGTATTTCACGATGTTTAGCTGGTGATGCCAGATATTGCCTCTACACAGTCCCACCCTTATTCCAGACATTGTGATCTATTGGTGTATTGCGATGTTTAGCTGGTGATATATCGCAGCGTTGAAGACCAGATCCCGTCCAGCCCTTGTGCTCTCGCTCACCTCTGGATTCCCCTGGAGGTGTCCGAGTGACCACCAAGAGGACAGGATGCTGGCTCCCTTTCGCCTGGTCCAGCATTGCTCTTCTGAACACCCTGGTGACCCTCCCCACCACCACCATGTGACCTTCAGAATGCCCCCCCCCCAAAATGGCCTTTGGGTCACAGCAGGCTGGTTAAGTGTGCCCAACTCTCTCCCTCTCTCTGTTCTCTCCCGGAAGCCACAAAGACCATCCCAGCTAAGAGGAAAGCAGAAGCCCGCACTGCAGGACCAGCGAAGGACACGCTCCCTTGGGAGGGCCTGACTCTGAACAAATGCCTCGTCGTCGCCTCCTGCCTCGCCCTCCTCAGCATCAGCTGCCAAGTGGTTCAAGGTAAGGGAGAATAGTGGTTTCAGGATGTGATCAGCTGCTTACTGGAACATAGAATTGTAGAGTTGGAAGGCACCATGAGGATAATCTAGTCCAGGCACGTCCAACAGGTAGATCGTGATCTACCGGTAGATCACTGGATGCCTGTGTGCAGAGGCGTAGCAAGCCCAGGTGGTACCCGGGGCGGAATTTTTTTTGTCACCCCCCCCCCACCACTTTAATTAAAATAAGAATAATAATAATAAAAGTGTCACCCCCCTCTGATGGTGCCACTTTGTGAGGTGTGCGGGGTTGTGTGTGTGTGTGTGTGCGTCTATTATCTCTTTTTTTCAATAAAGTTAAAATAATAAAAAATAATAAAAAATGATAAAAATTTTTAAAAAATTTAAAAAATTTTAAAAAATTTTAAAAAATCAAAAAGTGTCCCCCCCTCTGATGGTGCCACTTTGTGAGGTGTGGGGGTTGTGTGTGTGTCTATTATCTCTTTTTTTTCAATGAAGTTAAAATTAAAAAAAAAAAAATATATTTTTTTTAAAAGTGTCACCCCCCTCTGGGGTGGAACCCGGGGCGGTCCGCCCCCCCCTCCCCCCGTTGCTACGCCCCTGCCTGTGTGGTGTAGTGGTTAAGAGCCAGTGTGGTGTAGTGGTTGAGAGCGGTGGACTCGTAATCTGGTGAACCAGGTTCGCGTCTCCGTTCCTCCACATGCAGCTGCTGGGTGACCTTGGGCTAGTCCCACTTCTCTGAAGTCTCTCAGCCCCACTCACGTCACAGAGGGTTTGTTGTGGGGGAGGAAGGGAAAGGAGAATGTGAGCCGCTTGGAGACTCCTTCGGGTAGTGATAAAGCGGGATATCAAATCCAAACTCTTCTTCTTCTTCTGTGGTAGATCGCTGATAGATCACTGACGCCCCTAAGAAAAATCTCATTTTTTTTTGCCCTGCACCCCCCCCCCAAAATGTGGCTTAACTTTTAGGCATTCAGATCAACAACTTTGATCTGAATGCCTATAATACGGGCCTCCTCCCCCAAAAAAGCTCAACAACATTGACCTGAACCCCAAAAAAGGGGGTAGCTCACTGCCAGTTTTTAACTCTGTAAGTATATCGCAGTCTCTTGGGAGTTGGCCACCCATGAATTCTAGCCCATGGGTAGGCAAACTCAGGCCCGGGCGCTGGATCCGGCCCAATCGCCTTCTCAATCCGGCCCACGGACGGTCCAGGAATCAGTGTGTTTTTACATTAGTAGAATGTGCCCTTTTATTTAAAATGCATCTCTGGGTTATTTGTGGGGCATAGGAACTCGTTCATCCCCCCCCCCAAATATAGTCTGGCCCCCCACAAGGTCTCAGGGACAGTGGACCGGCTGAAAAAGTTTGCTGACCCCTGTTATTCTAGTCCAGCCCCCTGCAAGGCAGGAATAGGCAGCTGTCCCATGCAGGGATCGAACCTGCAGCCTTGGCGTTATCGACACCACGCTCCAACCAGCCGAGCTATCCACCTGGGTAGTGGGCTCCTTCTGTTCGGGGACCCCCTTTTGCAATTAGGAAAGCCCCACATTTGTTGTGGGACACAGGAGTAAAAGGGCTCGGGGTTCTATCCAAGTTGCAGCCAAACCACAAGTTTCTAGTCCTCATGGTTCAAAAAAAAAAAGCGCTGCAAAAATTCTGCCTTGTACCTGATGTTAGTCATATTCAGAGTATGTTTAGAGTGTGGTTTGTTGATAATGCCAAGGTTGCAGGTTCGATCCGTGCAAGGGACAGCTGCATATTCCTGCATTGCAGGGGGTTGGACTTGATGACCCTTAGGGATCCCTTCCAATATCAGTGGTTCCCAGAGTGGGTGGTACTGCCCCCTGGGTGGGGGATGTTGGGATTACCTAGGTAGGAGCTAAGAAGCGAAGGGGCATCACTGGATAGCGTTGCCATATTTCAGAAAGTGAAAATCTGGACACAAATCCATTCTGAATAATACTTTTATAGGGTAGCAGGCTCTGGGGATAAAAAAAAATTCGAGGCAATTAAGTGGTTTGGGAACCACCGTCTCAGACCTATTAATTTCGGGGGCGGGGAGGGGGTGCTACTCTGAGTAGAACTTGTTCCAGGTGTCTGCCTTGCTTGGCCAGTCAAGAACAGAAGACTCTTGGCTCATTCTGCACCTGGATATCAGCCACTTGCGACCAAGTGAAGATACCTGGGTGTCAGGATGGTGCCTGACATCTCCACCATCTAGAGGTCATGCGTACGTAGGGATCCTTGGATCTGTTTTCACACACTAACACCCCATCCTGTAGAATTCAATCCATTATATTTTATCCGTACAATCGGAATTAATTTCAGGAACCAAAATGCTTTTTCCGTTCACCCTGAACAGGAGCAGTGAACGACATCATAGTGATTTGTTGTCACTTGTTTTCGCTTCCCCCCCTGCCCTGCTCACGGTTGGGAAGGATATTCCTGCGTTATGAATGGTCTGAGTCACCATTAAGAAAAAGAGGTTGGAATAGGCCAATAGATATGTGAACTGGGTAAAATGACTTTTCTTTTCTAAGTTCTCAAAGCTCTTAACCTGGCTCAAGGTTGTCCTCTCTGAACTGCGAATCAATCACAGTCAGTCCATCATTTGAAAAATAAGACTTTAGAGCTGTCTTGCCCCCAAAGGGCAAGTAGGCATTCCGTTTTGGCGACTGTAACCCTGGTTCAAGGGACGCGGGTGGCGCTGTGGTCTAAACCACAGAGCCTGGGGCTTGCCGATCAGAAGGTCGGCGGTTCGAATCCCCGCGACGGGGTGAGCTCCCGTTGCTCGGTCCCTGCTCCTGCCCACCTAGCCGTTCGAAAGCAGATCAAAGTGCAAGGTAGATAAATAGGTACCACTCCGGCGGGAAGGTAAACGGCGTTTCTATGTGCTGCTCTGGCTCGCCAGAAGCGGCTTAGTCCTGCTGGCCACATGACCCGGAAGCTGTATGCCTGCTCCCTCGGCCAATAATGCGAGATGAGCGCCGCAACCCCAGAGTCGTCCGCAACTGGACCTAATGGTCAGGGGTCCCTTTACCTTTAAGGAAAAGTGAGACATTCTGGGATCGAAACATAAACTGGGATGGCTTCTGTCATGCTGGTCACATGACCCGGAAGCTGTACGCCGGCTCCCTCGGCCAATAATGCGAGATGAGCGCCGCAACCCCAGAGTCGTCCGCAACTGGACCTAATGGTCAGGGGTCCCTTTACCTTTACCTTTAAGGAAAAGTGAGACATTCTGGGATCGAAACATAAACTGGGATGGCTTCTGTCATGCTGGTCACATGACCCGGAAGCTGTATGCCGGCTCCCTCGGCCAATAATGCGAGATGAGCGCCGCAACCCCAGAGTCGGTCACGACTGGAACTAATGGTCAGGGGTCCCTTTACCTAACCCTGGTTCAAGGCGCCATTTGGCACCTAGCTGATATATCTGTGTTTCTAACACTGCCTCTGGGTCCAGGAAGGCTGGAGCATGGAGCTCGGTGGGAGATGTTGCTTCAGCAAGGAAGCAACTCAGAGTAGGGTCTGCAAGCACCGCACCTTCCTGGCTCTCAGCCTGGCCCTGATCCAAACAGGCCTGATCTACACCCTTCTCTGAGTAGCTTCCCACAGGCACATGGATGGCAGCTCTCAAACTCCACCTGCCGTCCAGAATCAGTGGGTTCTGCCTGCTGTTGTCTCTGGCGCCACCTGCTGTCGGGCTCCCTGCCTTTCCTCCAACCAGCCCCAAAGTGCACCAGGCGCCTCTGGCTAGGATCAATCCCCATTTCCCCCCAATTCAGGGAGGCTGGTGCCTGGAGCTAAAAGGGAGATGTTGCTTCAGCTGTGAAGCAGCTCGGACTAGGATCTCAGAGATGGAGGATGTGGCCGATTCCCAGATTTGCAACATCCGCAAAAAAAGTGCGTCTACTTTTTGGTATTGGAGCACATCGAAGGTCGCCTCTCATTTCCCCGCAGACATTGTCGACTATGGAGGGGAAATCCTGGAGGCCGAGCTGAGCGCCTGGACATCTCAAGACGGCAGCGTTGGGGAAGCGGTGAGTTGAGATGACAAATGGGCAGATGGAAATCAGGAAAACATGCCCAAGTCTAGCAAAGCAGGTTGTGTCCATCCACGGTGGCTGAATTGGAGGCCCACCCACGGCAATCAGCCCTCGGCCAGCCCCCATCTTGTTACTTCTAAGGGGAAGGCCTCATCCTGGAGCGGGGGGTGGGAAAAGCTGGTGCCCTCCAGATTTAAGTTTATTTTGTTGCTTCTGCTGTTGTTTTGATGTTTTATTGTGCTTTTAATTCTGTTGGGAGCCGCCCAGAGTGGCTGGGGAAACCCAGCCAGATGAGTGGAGTATTATTATTATTATTATTATTAATAATAATAATAATAATAATAATTTTGATGTATTGGGGTGCAGGGGGCGGGTGGCTTGACTGCATGGCTTGGGGGTGGTCTAGGGGTGCAGGGGGCGGGTGGCTTGACTGCATGGCTTGGGGGTGGTCTAGGGGTGCAGGGGGCGGGTGGCTTGGTTGCATGGCTTGGGGGTGGTCTAGGGGTGCAGGGGGCGGGTGGCTTGGTTGCATGGCTTGGGGGTGGTCTAGGGGTGCAGGGGGCGGGTGGCTTGGTTGCATGGCTTGGGGGTGGTCTAGGGGTGCAGGGGGCGGGTGGCTTGGTTGCATGGCTTGGGGGTGGTCTAGGGGTGCAGGGGGCGGGTGGCTTGACTGCATGGCTTGGGGGTGGTCTAGGGGTGCAGGGGGCGGGTGGCTTGGTTGCATGGCTTGGGGGTGGTCTAGGGGTGCAGGGGGCGGGTGGCTTGGTTGCATGGCTTGGGGGTGGTCTAGGGGTGCAGGGGGCGGGTGGCTTGGTTGCATGGCTTGGGGGTGGTCTGGGGGTGCAGGAGGCGGGTGGCTTGGTTGCATGGCTTGGGGGTGGTCTAGGGGTGCAGGGGGCGGGTGGCTTGGTTGCATGGCTTGGGGGTGGTCTAGGGGTGCAGGGGGCGGGTGGCTTGACTGCATGGCTTGGGGGTGGTCTAGGGGTGCAGGGGGCGGGTGGCTTGGTTGCATGGCTTGGGGGTGGTCTAGGGGTGCAGGGGGCGGGTGGCTTGGTTGCATGGCTTGGGGGTGGTCTGGGGGTGCAGGAGGCGGGTGGCTTGGTTGACCACATATGTTCTAGCACCCGTTAATTTAACGGGCTGAACGTCCACTAGTAAATAATAAAATTATTGCTGGCATCCAGAGGTGGACAAACTGCTGTGTGAGCAGCATGGAAGTGCCCTCCCCAGTGGCGCAACCCTGGGCAGTGTGTCTGGGGGTCCTGGACAAGACCCCCCTCTCGGCCTCGCTGAGGGGGTCCGAAGGAGAGCAGTGGAAGACCTTTGGCACCAGCTTGGCTTGCAGGAGTGGCTGGAAGGAGACGCACAAGGCGTCACCCAACTGCCTTAGGGACTCTGCTCCAGATTTGTGGAGGGTTCACTCCTGAGCCTTTCCTTCTCCCGAAGATGTCCCACAAGGCATTCATGCATTTATTTCTTTAACAAATGTATTTATTTAACAAATGTATGGACTACTTTGTGGCCTCAAGCCGTTAAAGCAGTATTTGAGGCAGAATAATAGCTTTTTCTTAGTCAAAACAAAATAAAAAAATTCCTTCCAGTAGCACCTTAGAGACCAACTACCGTATTTTTCGCTCCATAATGCGCACCTCGTTTTTAGAGGAGGAAAACCAGAAAAAAATTTTTTTCTGGTATTCCTCCTCTAAAAGGTTGGGAGGGAGGGAAGAGAGAGAGAAGGAAGGAAGGAAGAGAGAGAGAGGAAGAAAGAGGGAAAGAAGGAGGAAGAGAGGGAGGGAGGAGAGAGAGAGAAGGAAGGAAGGAAGGAAGGAAGGAAGGAAGGAAGGAAGGAAGGAAGGAAGGAAGGAGAGGAGGGAAGCATCTCCCTCCCTCCCTCCTTGTGCCCTGACGGAGAGAAAGGGGGCGGGCGCGGAGGAGGGGGAAACGAACGGACATCCCAAAAGCGCTGCTTTTGGGCTGTCCGTTCCTCTCCCGCCTGGCTGGGAGCCATGGCTCAGCTGGCAGAGGCATCCCTCTGCTTACGACTGCTGTGGCAGCCGAGGGATCCCGCTGCCGGCCAGTGCCTTCGCTCCATAACGCGCACAGACTTTCCCCCTTCCTTTTTAGGAGGGGGAAAGTGCGCGTTATAGAGCGAAAAATACGGTAAGTTTGTTCTTGGTATGAGCTTCCGTGTGCATGCACACTTCTTCAGATACTTCTTCAGCTTTTTTCTTAGACTTGTCTTCCTCTAAATGTTGCTGGATGCCCACCAGTGATGGGGCCAGCGACATCCGGAGGCCGTTTTCGGTGACCCCCGCTGCGTGTGTGTTTTTTCCCCATTCCAGGAAGAACTCTGGTTTTACGAGAGGTGGCTGAATTGGTCGGACATGGACGAACCACCTGACATCGAGGAGGAGGAAGAAGAAGAAGAAGAGGAGGAAGAGGAAACGATAGAAGTCGAAGAGGAGGAGCCAGAGGAAGAGGAGGAGGAGCCAGAGGAAGAGGAGGAGGAGCTAGAGGAGGGAGGAGGAGGAGCTAAAGTCAAGCAGAGGAAAAGGGCGGAGAAAGCGACCCGGAGAGAGAGGGTCTCCAAGGAGAAGTCCCAGAAAAGTCGCAAGGACCCAGAGGAAGATGAGGAAGAGGAAGAGGAGGCTGTTCGCGTTAAGCGGCCTCCGCGGGGAGGGAAGCAGCGGCCTGAGCGCGAGGAGAGGAGGAGCCGACAACCCAAACCCGAAGCCAAGGCCCACAAGCAGGAGGAAGGGAAGGGGCGCCCCAAGGACGGGCGCGGGAAAGAGCGGGACCACAAGGCCCACCCCCACGAGCAGAGAGGCCGGAAGCCCTGGCAGGTGCAGCGCCCGTTCTTCCCCCTGCACAAGCCTGCGAGGCGGCACGACTGAGACCCCTCCGCCGCGGGAAGCACGCCTCCTGCACCCTCCAAGGGGCGAGCGCAGGGGCACGGGCGACTCTGAAGCAGTGCAAGACCCGCTTGCTTGCGTCTCACAAACTTCCCCTTGTTCCCACTTCCCAGACACGTAATACTGAGGACCTCCCACCTGCAGAGGTATCTTGGGCCACGGCCAAGGACTTGTCTGCCCAGGAGATCCCTCTGCACTCTGACCTCAAGAAAGCCTCTCCCACCTCCCCATTTCCTTCTCTCTCTTTTTTTTGGGTGTTCACACCTTCGCCCTTCCCCCCCAACCAAATAATGGGGCGGGGGGGCACCTTGCAATGGCAAGGAGAAGCTGCAGTGTTTGCTAAACCGGCTTGTGACGGACGATGAGGCCTTTGTGCTAGACTGCTGCTGCTTTGGTAGATGTAAGACCCCCACCCAGTACAAAATCTTGAGACCTCACCCCACAAGCAGTGGGGTTGCCGCACACATCCACACCCCATACATCAGTGCCTGAAAAAAAAGACAGATTGAACCATCCATTCCTCCTCTGTCGCAGTTTTCAGAGGTGGTGCAAATCCTGATTCCTCTCCATCCAACGTGTTCGCAGTCTTAAATTCAGCTCCCCCCCCCCCTGTTATTCTTCAGCCAATTTTCTTGATTTCCCCCCTTAAAAGCACTATTCTCTTTTCTCCCCACCCCCCCACCCCTGTTAAATAAAAGTTTCAGACCTGTAGGGATAGACTCTTCTTTTTCTTCCACGCAGCGACGATTTGAGGATCCCTGACCATTGGGCAATTCTGCCTTCTGGGGCTGCTGGGAGGTGGGACCTAAGGGCACCTGGAGGGGCACAGATTTCCTGAACGCTGCTCTATTTGGAAGAGGCATTTCAAAGAGGGCCAGATTTGATGAAGTGGACATGCGTGAGGGCCGACCAAAGTTGTTGATCTTTTTTCAGGATTTCCCCCCAGAGTTCTGGACCTTTTTAAAGGATTAGTTACAGAATACTTTTCATATAAGGGATGCGGGTGGCGCTGTGGGTTAAACCGCTGAGCCTAGGACTTGCCGATCAGAAGGTCGGCGGTTCGAATCCCCGCGACGGGGTGAGCTCCCGTTGCTCGGTCCCAGCTCCTGCCAACCTAGCAGTTCGAAAGCACTTCAAAGTGCAAGTAGATAAATAGGTACTGCTCTGGCAGAAAGGTAAACGGCGTTTCCTTGCGGTGCTCTGGTTCGCCAGGAGCGGCTTTGTCCTGCTGGCCACATGACCTGGAAGCTGTACGCCGGCTCTCGGCCAATAAAGCGAGATGAGCGCCGCAACCCCGGAGTCGGACACGACTGGACCTAATGGTCAGAGGTCCCTTTACCCTTTACCTTACTTTTCATATACCTTTTGGCTCGGATCACAGGCAGCACGGAGGGAGAGACGAACAGCGGGCAGGAGTGACATAACCGCCCAGTGGAAGTGCCGCCCACGCCCAGGAAAGAAACTGCCGGTGGGGCTGGATTAAACTGACCAGCGGGCCGGATTTGGCCCCTGGGCCGGACTTTGGACATGCCTGAAATAGAGGAATCCAGTATCTGGAGGGATACAGGTTATCCCCCATCCCTGATTTGAGAAGAGGGGTTCCCCACTCTCAGAGTGGAATGCCTCTTATAAAAAGAGGCATCCTCTCATCTCTTCCTTGCTGACTCTTGGAACGGGTGGGGGACATATAAAGGTAAAGGGACCCCTGACCATTAGGTCCAGTCGTGTCCGACTCTGGGGTTGCAACGCTCATCTCGCTTTATTGGCCGAGAGCCGGCGTACAGCTTCCGGGTCATGTGGCCAGCATGACTAAGCCGCTTCTGGCGAACCAGAGCAGCGCATGGAAACGCTGTTTACCTTCCCGCCAGAGTGGTACCTATTTATCTACTTGCACTTTGACGTGCTTTTGAACTGCTAGGTGGGCAGGAGCAGGGACCAAGCAACGGGAGCTCACGCCGTCGCGGGGATTTGAACCGCCGACCTTCTGATCAGCAAGCCCTAGGCTCTGTGGTTTAACCCACAGCGCCACCTGGGACATATATGGCCTGCCAAATCTTGCTGGAATCCAGCTCCCATAATTCCTGTCCAGAGCTGATAAGGGTTCGAGTCCAGCAATAACGGGAGGGATTCAAAAAGAGGCATGGCTCGCACTCAGAAGGGGATGCCTCTTCTAAGCATTCTTACGCAGCAGGCAATGCTGTTTTCTTAGAAGCTGGTGGTGGGGTTCTGGTGGCAGCAGCACAGGAAAGGGAAACCACTCTGCACATGCTCAGAGGCATGGCTGTGGTCACATTTTTTAGGGTCCAGAAGAGCCCTGCTGGACTAGATAATAATAATAATTTTTTATTTCTACCCCGCCCATCTGGCCAGGTCTTCCCAGCCACTCTGGGCGGCTTCCAACAAATATCAAAATACATTAAAATATTGCATATTAAAAACTTCCCTAAACAACTAGGCTTTGGTCTATCCCATCCAGCATCCTTTTATCAGCAGCAACGCAACCGGATGCCTCTGGGGAACCTGCAAGCAGGGCGTTGGAAATAACAGCACTCTCCTTCATTGCGGGGGGCTGGGCTAGATGACCTTTGGGGGATCCCTTCCATCTCTGCAATTCTTTGATTACTCTGCAAAGAAACTACATCAATTTAAAGAACGGAGCAAAACCAAGCATAGCCAGCTTCTGGAAAAGAAATGCCACACACTGTCAAATTTTTTAAAAAAACAATATCCAACAGATTTAATCATCCCAGCACCATCAGATATATATGCAAATGCAGAATAAATTATGCAAAGCAAGAGAAACTGGAGGTAGGCTGACTACGCATGAGGTGGTGTCATCAGTGTGGGACCAGAATTATTAGCTTGGTCTAAGGAACAAGAGGAGATACAGCAGTCCTGGTCAGCGGTGGGTGAAGTCAATGGTGAGCGAAGGAGGGTGAAGTCAATGGTGAGCGAAGGAGGGTGATGTCAGCGGTGGGAGGAGGGTGAAGTCAATGGTGAGCGAAGGAGGGTGAAGTCAATGGTGAGCGAAGGAGGGTGATGTCTGCGGTGGGAGGAGGGTGATGTCAATGGTGAGCGAAGGAGGGTGAAGTCAATGGTGAGCGAAGGAGGGTGAAGTCAATGGTGAGCGAAGGAGGGTGATGTCAGCGGTGGGAGGAGGGTGATGTCAATGGTAAGCGAAGGAGGGTGATGTCAATGGTGAGTGAAGGAGGGTGATGTCAGCGATAGGAGGAGGGCGAAGTCAATGGTGAGCGAAGGAGGGTGATGTCAGCGGTGGGAGGAGGGTGATGTCAATGGTGAGCGAAGGAGGGTGATGTCTGCGGTGGGAGGAGGGTGATGTCAATGGTAAGCGAAGGAGGGTGAAGTCAATGGTGAGCGAAGGAGGGTGAAGTCAATGGTGAGCGAAGGAGGGTGATGTCAGCGGTAGGAGGAGGGTGAAGTCAATGGTGAGCGAAGGAGGGTGATGTCAGCGGTGGGAGGAGGGTGATGTCAATGGTGAGCAAAGGAGGGTGATGTCTGCGGTGGGAGGAGGGTGATGTCAATGGTAAGCGAAGGAGGGTGAAGTCAATGGTGAGCGAAGGAGGGTGAAGTCAATGGTGAGCGAAGGAGGGTGATGTCAGCGGTAGGAGGAGGGTGAAGTCAATGGTGAGCGAAGGAGGGTGATGTCAGCGGTAGGAGGAGGGTGAAGTCAATGGTGAGCGAAGGAGGGTGAAGTCAATGGTGAGCGAAGGAGGGTGATGTCAGCGGTGGGAGGAGGGTGATGTCAATGGTAAGCGAAGGAGGGTGATGTCAATGGTGAGTGAAGGAGGGTGATGTCAGCGATAGGAGGAGGGTGAAGTCAATGGTGAGCGAAGGAGGGTGATGTCAGCGGTGGGAGGAGGGTGATGTCAATGGTGAGCGAAGGAGGGTGATGTCTGCGGTGGGAGGAGGGTGATGTCAATGGTAAGCGAAGGAGGGTGAAGTCAATGGTGAGCGAAGGAGGGTGATGTCAATGGTGAGCGAAGGAGGGTGATGTCAGCGGTAGGAGGAGGGTGAAGTCAATGGTGAGCGAAGGAGGGTGATGTCAGCGGTGGGAGGAGGGTGATGTCAATGGTGAGCAAAGGAGGGTGATGTCTGCGGTGGGAGGAGGGTGAAGTCAATGTTGAGCGGAGGAGGGTGATGTCAGTGGTGGGAGGAGGGTGAAGTAATTGATGGGGAAGGAGACCAGGGAACAGCCGGGCAAGGAGAGGCGAGCTCAACGGCGGGAGGAGGAGGGCACCCCAGCCGCCGCCACCGAGCCGGCCTCCCTCTACCGACAGCCGCACTCCTCGGCCACCATGTCAGGGTAGGCCTTCACCTTCATGCCTTGGTCGTTGGTGAAGGTGACAATGATGCTCCTGGAGTACCTGACGGGGACGCAGCAGGGGGCTCTCTCGAGGGGCAGGCCCTGATCCTGGACCCGCAGCAGGAAGAGCGTGTGCGAGTAGTAGTCGGGGACGCGGGACGACAGCGGGAAGCGGCAGGGCCCAGCGCAGTTGTTGGCGTCATACCACTCGGGAAAGATGATGTACCCCGTGGACACCAGCTCGATCCGCAGCTTGCGCAGCCGGCAGTAGTCCTCGCGCTCCTGGGTGCTGCGGTTGGCGCGGGGGGCCGCCTTCCGGGACTCCCGCCAGCGGGCGCGCAGGGCCTGCAAGGCTTTGAGGAGCAGCAGGCTGTGGATCTTCCGCCGCCCCCGAGAGCCGTCCGCGGATCCCTCGGGATCGCCGGGAGGGTAGTAGCAGAAGGCCAGGAGGCCGTGGAAGAGGGTCTCATGATCCCGGAAAGACGGCGAGGCCGCCAGCTCCCGAATCACTTCCCGCAGTTTCTGCAGCAGCTGACGGAGAAGTTTCCCTTCCAGCGCCCAGTGGGCCAAGTGGCTCTCCATCAAGGCCTGGCTGTTTTCGGGGAACAAGACCACCAGGGGGTCTTCGGACTGCACCAGCCGCTCCAACGCCACCTTCTCAGAGAGGTTGATCACCCGGTGAGGGAGGGCTTCCATGGTGTCGAAGTTCAGCCGCAGCTGTGGCCCGGGGGCCGGCGGCGGCTCTCCGGAAGGGCTCAGGACCTTGTTGACGAACTGGGAGAGAGCGGCGAGGAAACGGCCGGTGCTGGAGGGTGCTGGGTGGGCGGAGGTGGCGTTCGGCTGGGCGGCCGGCGAGGGCTGGGCATCGGCCGTGGCAGACGTCGGGGATCCACTGCGGAGACAAGGACGTCAGAAGCGCAGCGGCATCACAGTGACCCAATCCCTAGGGGTCCAGATAGACTGCCTCTGGAACTGGAGGTTCCATAAGGACGATCCTGCTGGATCAGGCCAAAGGGGGTCCATCTTGTCCCCCGTCCTGTTCTGGCAGTGGCCAAGCAGGTGCCCCAAAGGGAAACCCGCCAGCCTGATTCGGGCACCAGACCAACTCCTGCTGTCCCCATGCACTTTGAATGCGCATCATGTGCGCAGCCAGAGAAAGGAGGGAGAGACAGGGGCGTAGCAATGGGGGGCGGGGGGCAGACCACCTCAGGTTCCACCCCAGAAGGGGGTGACACTTTTTTTAAAAAAATGTTTTTTTTTTAAATTTAAAAAAAAATATTTTTTTTTTATTTGAACTTTGTTGAAAAAAAGAGATAATAGACACACACACACAACCCCCCACACATCACAAAGTGGCACCATCAGAGGGGGGGTGACACTTTTTATTTTTTAAAATTTTTTTAATTTTTTTAAAAATTTTTATTATTTTTTATTTTTTTATTTTAACTTTATTGGAAAAAAAGAGATAATAGACACACACACACACACAACCCCCACACCTCACAAAGTGGCACCATCAGAGGGGGGTGATACTTTTTATTTTATTTTATTTTATTTTTTTTACATTTTTATTATTATTATTATTTTATTTTAACTTTATTGAAAAAAAAGAGATAATAGACACACACACACAAAACCCCCACACCTCGCAAAGTGGCACCATCAGGGGGGGTGACACTTTTTAATTTTTTTTAAATTAAAGTGGGGGGGGGACAAAAAAAATTCCGCCCCGGGTACCACCTGGGCTTGCTACGCCTCTGGGGAGAGAAATGCTGGCTTTCAAGGGCAGGAGATCTGCCAAGGTCTCCTGAGCATGGACAGAGTGTCCTCCCTTTTGAGCAAACCGAGCACAGCCCTCGGCGGGGAGGAAAGGGGTCTCACCTGGGGTTCAGGTAAGGGACCACGTCCAACTTGCCGTCGGCGGCCAGGAAAGATGAGGAGGGAAGGATGATTGGCGCGACTCGGGGTCTCAGCCTGGCCAGGAGCAACACAGCCGGAGTCATGCGGGTGAAGCACTTCGGGTCGAAACCGAACAGGAGGTTTTGGGTTTCGTGTTGGGAGAGGCTGGTGCCTGCAAGAGGAGGAGGAGGAACAACTGGAAGGTCTCTCTCGGTTGTAGGTAATAAAGACCCCTCCCCGAATTCCTGAAAAGACGGCTGCTGCTATTATTGTTGTTTTCTGCTTCTATTATTTAACATTATCAAATGAGAGGCAGTGTGGTGTAGTGGTTGGAGCATAAGACTTGGAAGACCAGGGTTCGAATCCCCCGCTCAGCCACATGCAGCTCAGTGGGAGAGACCTGGGGGGGGCAGCTACTGCCTCTCTGCCTATCCTACCTCACAGGGTTGTTGTGGTGGGGAGGATTAAATCGTAGAATAGTAGAATTGGAAGGGACCCCTAGAGCTGGGCAGGGCCAGAGGCAAAAATGGACTGAGCATAAATGCAACTTTCGCCTTTGTAGAATCAAAAACTGTAGGGTTGGAAGGGACACCCGGGGGGTCATCTAGTCCAACCCCCTGCAAGGCAGGAATGTCAGCTAAAGCGTCCGTGACAGAGGGCCATCCAACCTCTGCTAAAAAACCTCCAAGGAAGGAGAGAGTCCACCAATTCTATGATTCTTTGAAAATAAACAACTTATGTCAAATAAAGTAATCCTATATAATAAAGAGCCTGTGTCCGTACGTACTACTTTCCGTGTGTCACAGGAATTCGCAAGTGCGCGTGCGTTCCAGTGACACATGGATTGGAGCAGGGATTGGAGAGGGGGGCGTGTCAGGAAGGCAGCGGCGGCGCACGCGCGTTGTCAGTTGCGCCAGCGCCGCTGCCTCGCACGGACATGGGGAGGATGGCTTCCTGCCAGGGTGCCCCTGTCCGCCTGCGCTCACCCGCTGCCACCGCCTCCAAGGCTGCCATCCCGCCGCTCGGCTCCTCTGGCCGCCGGGGCCTCCTGGAGACGCGGGCTATCGTGGAGCGGGAGGAGCGGATCCAGGCGGCGGGCGGCGAGGGAGGGAGGGGGCAGCGGCCAGGTCTCGGCTAGAAGCTGCCCAACGGCCGCGGCCGAGCGAGGAAGGGAAGGCGGCCAGGAGGCCGCTCGGCTGCACTCTCCCTCGGAGGAGGAAGGGGAAGCCACAGGCGGGTGGGCGGGCAGCCGCGCGCGCGCGCAAAGCTTTCCCAGCGCCGGCGGCTCCTGCTGCCTTGCCGCTGCGGCTCCTGAGAGAGCTTTCTAGCGCCTGTTTTTGTTAACAGGCTTAATTTACTAGTATTAAATAATCCATTAGACCAGGGGTAGGCAACCTAAGGCCCGTGGGCCAGATGCGGCCCAATCGCCTTCTCAATCCGGCCTGCGAACGGTCCGGGAATCAGCGTGTTTTTACATGAGTAGAATGTGTCCTTTTATTTAAAATGCATCTCTGGGTTATTTGTGGGGCATAGGAATTAATTCATTTCCCCCCCCCCAAAGTATAGTCCGGTCCCCCACAAGGTCTGAGGAACAGTGGACCGGCCCACGGCTGAAAAAGGTTGCTGACCCCTACGTTAGAATATAATAAAGGTAAAGGGACCCCTGACCATTAGGTCCAGTCATGGATGACTCTGGGGTTGCGGCGCTCATCTTGCTTTACTGGCCGAGGGAGCCGGCGTACAGCTTCCGGGTCATGTGGCCAGCATGACTAAGCCGCTTCTGGCGAACCAGAGCAGTGCACGGAAACGCCGTTTACCTTCCCGCCGGAGCGGTACCTATTTATCTACTTGCACTTTGACGTGCTTTCGAACTGCTAGGTTGGCAGGAGCGGGGACCGAGCAACGGGAGCTCACCCCGTCGCGGGGATTTGAACTGCCAACCTTCTGATCGGCAAGCCCTAGGCTCTGTGGTTTAACCCACAGCGCCACCCGCGTCCCTAGAATATAATATAGAATATAATAGTACACAGTAAAATTAAACATCAGCAAATAATAATTAAACAGAACTTCACTCTTAACGATCACAATAAACAATTTCCGAACTATAATCAATGAAATCAACAGTGAGTCACGGTGCACAGAATAGTGCAATGCAGATTGGGAAGCAAAGGCACGAAACTTATAAAGTTATTTTTTAAAAAAAACATATCCCTGAAGTCCTCTTCTAAGCCCCATGTAAGGTCGACAGAGGCTTTACTCCCGTGTAAGGATTGCAACGTGGTGAGGATTGGGATAGATGATGTCAAAGCATGTTATGCTTTTTAAAGGATTTATTTTGATGAACTTTTTATACAAGAATGGAGGCCTTTTTATGGACTATTTGGAAAAGCACTGAAAACAAGTGAAACCGCAGGCAGGATCCGAGAGAGGAACAGCGGAAGGAAAATGATAAAGTCAGGGGCGTAGGAAGTGGGGGGCGGGGGGGGCGGTCCACCCCAGGTTCCATCATGGAGGGGGGTCACAAATTATCAAGGAACAATTACTGCCCTACTAGGGTGGTTCATAAAAAACGTTGTTTTTTTTTTTTTTTTTTAAATGCCTGCTCCAAAGGTCTTATCTTACTACACTAGGGATTATATAGCTATGTATGAAATTTCATGCATATCAGTTAATATCTTGACCCTCCTCCACGAAAATAGCTGTTTACTTGGCCGTTTTCCTATGTCGTGAAGGCTGAAATTTCAATTCAGTGGAGCACTTACTGTTCCCAACCCTAACCCTGCGGAAAGCCATCTAATTAGACTTTAATCGGATTTTGACATGTTTTTAGGAGGTAATTTAATTATTGTTTGATTTTATATCAATGTTATCTATCTGATGTTTGCCGCCCTGAGCCCGACTTCGGACAGGGAGGGCGGGATATAAATAAAAGTTTATTTTTACTTATTATTATTCCTTTGTAAGAAAATATGAAATAACGTAAAACCATTTTTGCAGGCAAAAAATAAAAAAAATCAATTGGGGGGGGGGTGACAAGAAATTTTCCGCACCAGGTACCACCTGACCTTCCTACGCCTCTGGATAAAGTAATTGCATTACAGGGATTTTGTAACAGATGGGAGTTGGAGATATAATGCAAAACAAAAACATTGTGGAGCTGGAAGTGAAAAGTCAATACATTCATTGCATTTGAAGTTAATTTGGAAATTCAATAAATATATATATATACTAGTATATTAAGCCCGTTTAGAAAACGGGCGCTAGCCGGAGCCGGAGCAGCAGGAGCCGGGGGACATTCACCAGCCCCTCCTGCCCCATACCCCCAACACCGCACTCATCCTGCTCCATACTCCCACACTCACCAGCCCCTCCTGCCTCATAACGCCCCCACCCCTCCTGCCCCATATCGCGCACGTGTGTGTGTGGAGACTGAGGGAGGGGAGAAAAAAACCTGAGGAGAAAAAGAGGCGGCGGCAGCAGCAGCGGCGGCTGACGCGGAGGAGGCCGCGGCTTGGATTCCGACGGCGGCGGGAAGGGAAGCCGTCGCCGCCGCCGCTGCGACGACTGAGGAGAAAAAGAGCCCCCCGAAGAAGGCTGGCCCTCCGTGTGGCCCGGGTGGGCAGCGCAGCCGGCCCATCCATGGCGGGGGGGGTCCTCCTTCCCCGCCACGGAACGCGCTCCAACAACGGAAGGGCGGCAGGAGGAGGTTGGGGGCAGTGGCGCATTGCGCCGCTGCCCCCGCTCCTATTGGTCTGCGTCCGAAGCCGGAGCCATCGGCGGAGGCAGCGGAAAGGTCCGCTGAAGATGGCCAACAGCAGGAGGCTGTGGGAAGCGGCGCGTTGCGCCGCTGCCCCCGCTCCTATTGGTCTGCGTCCTCCAATCCCTGGGTCACTGGAACGCACGCGCACTTGCGATTTCCTCTGACACACGGAAAGTAGTACATACGGACAGAGGCTCTTTATTATATAGGATTGGGAAGGGAATTTATTTTGCATTTACTTGCATGCTATGGAAAGTGCAATCCTGAGCGGGGCTCAGGATGAAAGCCTTCCCCCCCCCCCAAAAAAACTCTTGGCTTGCAAGTCAAAGGTTTGTTTCTATTTTATTTTATGCAATAGGGGTCATACCATTGCTGCTCTGGCGCCGGATTGCCAAGGAAACCTCGAAGCTGAGCTGCCCCAGGGAATGTCTGCCTGACATCGCCGACCCCTGGAGGACAAGGAACTGGGTTCTGCTGGAGAGACAGACGACCTGTGGGGTGGAAATGAGACAGCCTCCAATATTTGCAAAAAATGGCTAAAGGCAGCGGCAACCCAGGCACTCCACTAGGCAGAAGTTCGGTGGGTGACGTCTCTCTGCCAATGGCTTCCTCTAGAATCCCGGGTTGCCCAAACTCGGGTCTCCAGCTGTATTGGGACTACAACTCCCATCGTCCCTAGCTAGCAGGACCAGCAGTCAGGGATGATGGGACTTGTAGTCTCTCTCTTTTTAATAATAGTTTTATTCATCCTCCCTCTGTTCACACAATCTTGCTGTCAGTTCGGCGAGTTCCATGAAGTCAATCACCTTCATTTGCCAATCTTCCACTGTTGGTATTTCTTGTGTCTTCCAGTTCTTCGCAATCAGTAGTCTCGCTGCTGTCGTGGCATACAAAAAGAAAGTCCTGTCTTTTGGGGGGGATTTCCTCCCCTTTAATTCCCCCCAAAAAGGCTTCGGGTTTCTTATGAAAGGTGTTCCTTCAACACCTTTTTCATTTCATTATAAATCTTTTCCCAGAAGTCCTTTATTTTGGGGCACGTCCACCACATGTGGAACATAGTTCCTTCTTTTTCTTTACATTTCCAGCATTTGTTATCTGCCATATGATACATCTTAGCCAACTTCACCGGTGTTAAATAGGGAGCTGGGTATGTTTAGCCTGGAGAAGAGAAGGTTCAGGGGTGATATGATAGCCATGTTCAAATATATAAAAGGATGTCATATAGAGGAGGGAGAAAGGTTGTTTTCTGCTGCTCCAGAGAAGCGGACATGGAGCAATGGATTCAAACTACAAGAAAGAAGATTCCCCCTAAACATTAGGAATAATTTCCTGACAGTAAGAGCTGTTCGACAGTGGAATTTGCTGCCAAGGAGTGTGGTGGAGTCTCCTTCTTTGGAGGTCTTTAAGCAGAGGCTTGACAGCCATCTGTCAAGAATGCTTTGATGGTGTTCCTGCTTGGCAGGGGGTTGGACTGGATGGCCCTTGGGGTCTCTTCCAACTCTATGATTCTATGAAATACCATCTATACATCATTTTCATCATATTTCCCTTTAAAATTGTACATGCTGAGAAGTTCCAACGATGGGACTTGTAGTCTCAATACAGCTGGAGACCCGAGTTTGGGCAACGCTGCGGATGGCAGGGAAAGGCCTTACCTGTTGCGTTTCCGCGGGGCTGTGCTTGCAGAGCGACTAAATAACAACCGAAAGTCAAAGCACTGCCCTCATTTATGTTTCTTAAAGTATCAGATTAAGAAAAGCAGGGCCCAGGAATCTATTTAGGTCAGCTGGGTGGCCTGCACTCCAGCACCTTTTGCTCACTGGTAGCGTGGTCCTGGACACGGAGGCTCTATTTCATTCATTCACTCAGCTTTTATTGGCACAATTCAGACAATAAAATCATAAGAGAGAGAGAGAGGGAGAGAAACCATGCATAAAACATTGGTGATCAAGATCTATTAAACACGTGAAACGTATAAAGGAATCAGTAGCCATCATTAAGTAAAATTGAGTGCCGTATTTTTATTTTTCGCTCCATAAGACGCACCTGAACATAAGACGCACCTAGTTTTTAGAGGAGGAAAGGGGGAAAGCCCTGTTTTTTGGAGGATCAGCTCAAAGTGGTGCAGCTTCTTTGGCAAAGGGAAAAGCCCTGTTTTTTGGAGGATCAGCTCAAAGTGGTGCAGCTTCTTTTTCAAAGAGGAAAAGCCCCGTTTTTATGGGGTTCAACTCACAGTTTTCAGCTTCTAGTCCTACAGGAAAGGGAGCCATTTCTAAGGTTTCCAGACAGATAACCTAATCAGCCAGTCCCATGTCGCTGGGGAAACAAACAGCCTCCCTCTGCATTCAACAACGGAGGCCTGGGCAAGGGGGCGGGGCTGGAAAGGGAGCCTTATCTCTCTCCCCAATCGCTTGCTAAACAGCTGTTCAGCGGCTTCCTTTCAACACCCTCTTCTCTATTTGTAAAAAAAAGAGCACAATCTGCTTTTGGCCCCTGGGCAATTTGGCTCCAGGGACCACGCATTCGCTCCATAAGACGCACAGACATTTCCCCTTACTTTTTAGGAGGGAAAAAGTGCATCTTCTGGAGCGAAAAATACGGGTAGTTTCAAATTTGACTTTAAAAATCCCGGCTAAATATCCTGAAACAATCTCAGTAGATCCGGGTATATCATCCCTCAACAGATAGTGGATTCCAAATTCTTTGCAAGTACTGTAGATACTTTAAGCTTCGAAAGAGTCGCCAGGAGGTCTCTCCTAAGAGTGCCGAAAAGAGGGAAGTCCAAAATTATAAGGCATTTCGTATCTGGCGTATTCATTCCACCAGAGCAGAGTCTATTCTGGAATACAAAATAGGGGAATGCATTTGAACAGGCTAGCGTAATAACTCTGCGATGCAAAGGGATACCTAAACTATAAAAATAGTTGGGTTCTATTTCCCTGAAACGGCAGCTGACGGACTATCTCTCTCCATGAAATGGGCATGTCGCTTTAGGACTGGGAAGACCCTCGGGCCTTGCCTACCTCACAGGGTTGTTGTGCGAGGATAAAGTCCGAGGGGAGCTCTACACGTCTCACCCGGAGCTCCCCGAAGGAAAAGAGGGGCGTCCAGAGCCAGGAATGAAATACCGGTTTTTTCCACTCCATAAGGCGCACTTTTTTCCTCCTAAATGTAAGGGGAAATGTCTGCGCGTCTTATGGAGCGAATGTGTGGTCGGCCGCTGGCTCCCTTTCCGGCCCCGGCCCCTTGGCCCAGCCCTCTAGTGTTGAATGCTCTGCAGACTGAGGCTGTTTGTTTCCCCAGCGACATGTGACTGGCTGATTAGATGATCTGTCTGGAAACTGTAGAAACAGCTCCCTTTCCTGAAGCTGCAGAACTGTGAGTTGAACCCCATAAAAACAGGATTTTTTTCCCTTTGCAAAGTAAGCTCCACAACTTCGAGCTGATCCTGAAGAAGCTGCACAACTGTGAGCTGACCCCCCCCCAAAAAAGGGGCTTTCCCCCTCTAAAAACTAGGTGCGTCTTATGGTCAGGTGCGTCTTTTTTAAAATATATATATATATTTATTGGGTTTCTAACATTTTAAAAACATAATCTATTCTTAACATTGCAAGAAAAGATAAGAACACAAAAACACAAGACAACACACATAGAATTGTCATAGTTAACCTTCCTCTTGTCTACTCATCTTTGAGGGACTTCCTCCTGCTGCGCTTCATTGTCAATCATCTTTAGTACCGGTAATTTCCTCTCATCGTTATGTCATATATTTAGTTATACATCCTACTAGTTGAATTTAGCCCGTTAATAACGGGCGCTAGAACATATGCCGCCGCCTCTCCCGGCAGCCAGGGCTGAGGCGAGTCGACAGCGGCCGCCTCAGCCCGCTTTTCC
The DNA here is from genome assembly GCA_034642065.1 of Darevskia nairensis. Classification (NCBI taxonomy): domain Eukaryota; kingdom Metazoa; phylum Chordata; class Lepidosauria; order Squamata; family Lacertidae; genus Darevskia; species Darevskia nairensis. The sequence continues at coordinate 4,928 of JAWWNI010000204.1, read as the reverse complement.
CAGCACCGCCGCCGCCGCCTCCACCGCCGCCTCCTCCTCCTCTCCGCCTCAGCGTCCGTGAGGCGAAGTTTAGCCGGCGGGCCATGGAGGCCGCTTCCGAGGGGGCGGGACGCGAGGACGCGCTGCTGGTGGCGGCGGCCGGGGCTGGGCGGGAGGAGAAGAAGCAGCGGCCCGGGACGGGGCAAAGAGGAAGGAAAAGGCGGGGCCTGGTCGGCGAAAGCGACGCCCCCGGCGTGCGGCGGCGGCTCGAGGCGGACGCAACTTCCACAGGACGGAGCCCCCGCCGGCGCCCTGAGGAGAGGAGAGCGGCGCGAGCTCCGTGCGAGGCAGTGGCACTGACCCAACTGACGACGTGCGTGCGCCGCCGCTGCCTCTCGGACACAACCCCCCTCTCCGCCTGCTCCAATCCCTGCGTCCGTGTGGGACATGCGCAGTGGCAAAATTCCACTGACACACGGACGCACGCAGGGACACAGGGACTTTATTATATAGGATTACCTTATCTAAATCCTTATCATCTTCATTGTTCAATTAGCTTAATTTTATTTTCTCTCTGTATGCTGTTATTTCTTCCAACTTTTCCCTAAATTAAAATCTTACAATAATTTTTAAAATAAACTTTAAATTTGCTCCAATCTTGTTCCGCCCTCTCCTCCCTCTGGTCGCGTATTCTCCGGGTCATTTCTGCGAGTTCCATATATTCCATCATCTTCATCTGCCAGTCTTCTGACGTTGGTACTTCCTGTGTTTTCCAGATCTTTGCAATCAGTACTCTTAGCTGCTGTCGTGGCATACATAAAGAAGGTTTTGTCTTCCTTAGGGACCTCTTGATTATCAATTCCAAGTAAGAAGCAGGGTGGATAAAAATCAATGATTTTTTTTTAATTTAAATCAGATTTTTTTTGATTTAAATCGGATTTTTTTGATTTAAATTGGATTTTTAAAATAAAATGCTTTTGGAGGAAAAATCTTTCTAAGTATAGTCTTCTATTTAAGTTACATTGTAGTCCAAAGGCTATTCATCAGGAAATAAGGATTTGTTTTAAGTTTATCAAGTGTGCTAAAACTCAGTCTGTTTTTTTAAAAAAATGTTTAACCACATCAGTTAACAAACATGGATACATATGCTATCATGTTTATTGTTTTAGTTAAATAAATTGTTTAAATTGTTATTAAGGAAATGATTATTTTTCTCCTTCCAATAAAGTACAGCAGAAAAGTTGTCCAAAAATAAAGAGTTAACTTATTAAACCTCACCATAATTTCATAATTATCTGTCTATGTATTTCTAGTAGTATAACCAAATCAGTAATTTTTGATATAACTGTAAAAACCACTCTGAAAATTTATTATTCCAAAAATGAAACCTTCATATGGTTGTAAATATTAAGATTATACCAGCAAGAAGGAGTCTTTCTGTAAAGAAAATATTTAAATCAAGTCTTACTGACTAGTGATTTAAATCGAGCCTTACTGACTAGTGATTTAAATATTGATTTAAATCAAATCCACCCTGGTAAGAAGGCCTCTGGTTTCTTTTCAAATGTGTTTTTCAACGCCTTTTTCATTTCGTTATGGTCAGGTGCGTCTTATGGAGCGAAACACGGCAGTCATCCTTCCAACAATTCTCCCCCACAATCCCCGTTTGCATACCTGTTTAGGATGGAGACCTTCCCCTGCCACCAGGAATTTCTCCGGGGTCCCAACGCCCCCCGATTCCTTTCCGCCTTGGTAAAATATGAGCAGGGCCAGCAGCAGGGATCGCAGAGACCCCCCGTCCTCCTCCTCGTGGAAGGTCAGCTGGAAGAGGAGTTTCGTTTCAGCCTCCCATTTCACTGCAGGAAGCAAACCGGGGAATCAGACAGGGACCTCCTTTATCATCCTGGGACAAGGGAGACCCCCCCCCCCACCTCACTCCCGCCATTATTGGTGTACCAAACTCCAGCTTAAATAGTAAACGCATGAAGATGATGGAATACATGGAACTCGCAGAACTGACAGCGAGAGTCCGAGACCAGAGGGAGGAAACGGTGGAAAAAGAGTGGAAGAAATTCAGGGAATATTTAAAGATTTAACTTAGAATTTAATTTCAAAATGTGTTGGTTTTTGTTATTGTAGAGCAATAGAAGAGTTTGTAGACAGGTTAATATTGGATAAAGTTAGATGTATTTGTTAAAACAAGAAATAAGATAGTAAAGAAGATAAGGAATAGTAAGTTATGATAAATGAATTTAGACATATATTAAGTTTAAGATAGTAAGATAAGGTTTAAAAATTGAATTGTGTAAATGTAATAAGATAAATAATAGAAGATGAATAGAAATTGCTAGATTTGGTTGAATAATGCAACGCTAAAGGGGAGATAAGGGGAAGTCGACAGACAATGAGATGAGAAAATGATATTAGGTATGATATTTTAGTGTTTTATGTATTTTTAGTGTTTTATGTATTTTAGTGTTTTATGTATTTTTTTGTATGTAGGGGGGAAGGGCTTGATTGTATTTTTGTTACGTTATGTTTGTGTTATGTTTGGAAAACCTAATAAATATTATTAAAAAAAAAAAATAGTAAACGCAGCTCCGGGGGGGGGGGGGGAGGGGGAGGCAAAAATCCTACACTGGGCACTTGGTATTATGAGAAAACCATGCATCATTTGAGATCTCAATGAGGACTAGCGCCTCCAGACACTTTTAGTATGATTTTGCATTCCTTTCATATACAGGTGAAACTCGAAAAATTAGAATATCGTGGAAAAGTCCATTTATGTAAGCAATTGTTTTCATTAGCTACTGGAGTTTAATATATGGAGTTCAAACTACAAGAAAGAAGATTCCACCTCAACATTAGGAAGAACTTCCTGACAGTAAGAGCTGTTCGACAGTGGATTTGCTGCCAAGGAGTGTGGTGGAGTCTCCTTCTTTGGAGGTCTTTAAGCAGAGGCTTGACAGCCATCTGTCAAGTATGCTTTGATGGTGTTCCTGCTTGGCAGGGGGTTGGACTGGATGGCCCTTGGGGTCTCTTCCAACTCTAGGATTCTAGGATTCTATGATATGAGATAGACTCATGACATGCAAAGCGAGATATGTGAAACCTTTGTTTGTTATAACTGTGATGATTATGGCGTACAGCTGATGAGAACCCCAAAGTTGAAATTGTTAATTTGGGGTTCTCATCAGCTGTACGCCATAATCATCACAATTATGACAAACTAGTATATTAAGCCCGTTGATGAAAACGGGCGCTAGCCGGGGGCGGAGCAGCAGGAGCCGGGGGACCGGGAGGCTTCGGCGGGGGCGACCGGCTGGCCCGTCAGCGGAGGCCGCCTCGCCTCGGACCCCCGCCGGCTGGGCAGCGCGCAGGGAAGGGCGCGTGCCGGACGGGGGGCCTCCTTCAGGCGGCGGCAGGAGCCTCCGTTAAAAATGGGCCGGCGCTGGCCCGGCCGGCTCCTCCTCCGCCGGCGCTGCCTCCGCCGACGTGCCCAGCCCGACGCCGCCTCGGCGGAGCAGCAGGAGGAGCTGCTCCACCCTGGAGGGGAAGGGGGCGGAAGGCGGAAGGGAGAAGCTCGCCAGCAGCGGGCGGAGCGGGGTTGGCGGGGCGGCAGCAATGGCGACGGCGCAGTTTCGCCCGGCCGGAAGTGTCTGCGTCGTCCCGCCCCCCTCTCCGCCCCTCCAATCCCTGCGTCCCCGTGTGACATGCGCAGAACGCACTTTCGTGACACACGGAAAGGCAGGGACATAGCAAGATTATTATATAGGATAAAGGCTTGACATATCTCGAATGGCATGTCACGAGTCTATCTCATTATCTCATTATCAATTAGTTTCACCTTTTAAGTTGAATTACTGAAAGAAATGACTCTTTCTACGATATTCTAATTTTTCGAGTTTCACCTGTACATATACAGTGAAAGTATCCTTTGAGACTTCAATGAGGACTAGCGCCTCCAGAAACTAATGATTCTCTCCACTTCATATACATTATAAAATGAAATAATAACAAAACCTTGCCTGCCTGCCTGCCTGCCTGCCTGCATTTTTAAAAAAGCAACAGGCAATCCTATTCACACTGCCATGGCAGTACACCCACCCACCCAACACCCAAGTCACACCCTGATGCCATCCTGAGACTAAGCTCCGGCCGAGAAGTATCGCACACCCAAAGAACCAGGCAGCATGCGTTGTAGCGGGCCGACTTATTCGGCTCTTTGCATTATGGCCAGTTGTGTGTTTTTCTGGCGAAATTGCCATCGTTGGTCCTGAACAGAGGCAGGGGGGGGGGGAGACACTGTGAGTACTGCAATAAAAGGTTGCAGTGCATGCAGCACTTTCTGCCCAGTATCCTCTGTTCTTCAATATATTCTGTTCTTTTCGGGGAAACTGAATAGATTCTATTCTTCACCCGTCAAATTCGCACCGCTGGCCCTGAACTGAGGCATACAGAGAGAAGGAGACAGCATGAGACCTGTAACAAAATGTGTGGTGTGTGGGGCTTCTCAGTCAGAGCATCCCAAACCCAGCAGACAAGCTTCACAATATGCCATACCGCCCCCCTCTCCTCCTTGGTCTCCTCCATTCCCCGCTCCCCAACACACACTGGGGTTTCCTATAGAAGACATTGCGGGGGGCAGGCTTCCTGGGGCACTTTAAATTTGAGGGGTTTCTGCAATATTTGGGGTTCATCCCAAGCCTGTCAACACTTCCCCCCTTGTGCATGGGGGGGGGGTTCTGTTTTGGCTCCGTAGATCACTATTTCCTCTTTGCATATACTAGAAATCAGAAAATCTCATAACCATTGCAGAAACCAGCTGGGAGGAGGGTGGGGGGGCGAGGCTAGAATAATCTAGTCTCTCATTGGCTCTGCCTACTCTTTGGGGCCCCTGCTTCCCGCCTCGCCAGTCCCCAATGGGCAGCAGCCAGCAGTGGCTCTAG